>CM024753.1:41673559-41800002 GCA_014218235.1 Colocasia esculenta
TTCTAAGAGCCCAGAACTATAAAATCTGGAAAGTGGTTGAGGTTGGTCCCTATGAAAACCAGGGAGAGGAAGAAACCTGGACTAGGGAACAAATAACAAAAGCCACATTGAATTATAGTGCCATGAACATGATTCAATGTGCTATTCATCCCAAAGAGTATTCGAGAATCTCAATGTGCAAATCTGCCAAAGAGATGTGGGATAAACTCAAATTACTTTATGAGGGAACATCACAAGTGAAGGAAACTAAGGCAAATATTCTTGTTTCAGAATATGAATTGTTTATGATGAACATTCAAGTGAAGAAGAAGAAGACAAAAAATCCTCAAGCTCTGAGAGAGAGGAAATCTGCTTCAAGGCCAACAACTCTGAAGAAAAGGTAAGCACCTCTTTTGAAGATTTCACTGTTGAAGATTGGCAGGATGTTTATGCTGAACTAGTTGAAAAATATTCTGAAATGAGAAAAGAAAACAAACACATCAAAAAGAAAATTGAAAACCTTTATCATAACCAATCTTCAAACAACAGAATTTGTGAGCTAGAAAATGAGATAACAGAATTAAATGAAGAAAAAGAAAATCTCATGAACCTAATTGATGATCTAAAGCTTGCCTCTCAAAAGGCCACCCAATAATTCAAAGACTTATCTGAAAAGCTGGAAATTGAAAAACAAGAAAAACAACAAAAGATTGAAGAAATTAAAACTCTTCAAAACCATCTAAAAGAAAGGGATGAAGTTATCCAAACCTTCACAAAAGGTAAAGATAACTTGGAGGCACTGCTAGGAACAAACATGACAACAACTTCTCACGGATTAGGATTCAACAAACAGAAACCAAAGAAAGACAAATCTGGTGAGAAAAAGGGCAAAGCACCATTAATTAAATTTGTCAAAGGTCCTAATCTTGAGAACACAGAAATCAAGCAAACACCAGACAAAACATCAAACAAAACACAAACAAATCAAAAACTCAAAATAAAAGAAGACAACCAGGTCGACACAGTCTTCTGACAGGTCGACACCAGTCCACAAGAAGAAGGCTTCTGTGGTTGCTGTGTCGACACCAGTCATGGAGAGGTCGACCTGCTCAACATCAACAGCTACAAATAACTCAATCAAAAATTCAAATAAAAATTTGAAAAACAAGAAAAAGTCAAAGGAAATCACTTATAAAGAACCTTAGACCTCCAAGACAGCATTTCAAGATGATTGGACCAATCTTTGGAGCCAATGGTATGACAACCCTTGTTGGTATCATCCTCAATTCTTTCATCCAAACTTTTTGATGTACCAACAAAATCCATGGATTCCATCTCCTCATCTGAACTCCTATGCTCAAATGAAAAACTCCCCTCCCACTAAAAACAAAAATATTGGTGCTTTCATTCCTAAGGAAAAGAACAAACAGAAAAAGACTGAAAACACCAATGAAACAAAAAAAAAAATCAAAAACAAGTCAAATTTGGGTGAGAAAAGATTTACTAACAATGTTCAAACATTCTGATGGTCCCAACTCTGTTTGGGTACCAAAATCTTCTCTCCACTGATCTATTTTACAGGAAGGTCGTGCACCCAACTCCAATGTGTGGTTTCTTGACAGTGGGTGTTCACGACACATGACGGGAGACAGAGCCAAATTCTCATTCCTGATTGAAAAGGAGGGAGGGTCAGTAACTTTTGGAGGTAAAAATATAGGAAAGATCATAGGATCTGGTAAGGTTGGTCAAACTTCCTCTAACTCTGTAGATAATGTTTTACTAGTTGATGGTCTTGATTACAATTTGCTCAGTATCAGCCAACTATGTGACAAAGGTCACAAAGTTGTGTTTGAATCTGATTTCTGTAAGATAATTGACTCATCAACTGATAAAATCAAATTCTTTGGAAAAAGAGAAAACAATGTCTACATGATTAACCTAAATAAAAACTTTTCTGAAAATCTTTGCTTTGTTGCAAATAAAGATGAAATTGCATGGACTTGGCACAAAAGACTTGGCCATGCAAGTTTCAGAACAATGAATAAGCTGTTAAGACTGAATTTGGTAAAGGGTCTTCCTGAATCCTTTTCTAAAGTTGAAAATCAAGTTTGTGGGATCTGTGCTAAAGGAAAACAAACAAGAAAATCTTTTAAAAACTTCAATGAGGTACTCACATCTAAGCCACTAGAATTACTTCACATGGACCTTTTTGGCCCTACAAGAATTCTATGTCTATGTGGCAAAAGATATGGGTTTGTAATCATTGATGATTTTACTAGATTTACTTGGGATATTTTTCTGTCCCACGAAAGTGATACTTGTCTTGAATTCAGGAACTTCTGTACCACTGTCTTAACAACTTATCCATATAAAATTAAAAATATTTTGACTGATCATGGGGGTGAATTTGAGAACACATCCTTTTCTGATTTATGTGCTGAATTTCAAATATTCCACAAGTTTTCTTCACGAAGAACTCCAGAACAAAATGGAGTTGTGGAAAGAAAGAATAGAACTCTTGTGGAAATGGCTAAATCCATGCTCTTAGGAAGTAATTTGCCCAAATCCTTTTGGGCTGAAGTTGTAAACACAGCCAATCACATTCTAAATAGAGCTTTGATCAGACCAAAAATCAGAAAAACCCCCTATGAATATTGAAAAACAAAAAGGCAACTGTATCTTATTTTAAAACTTTGGGTGCAAATGCTTTGTACACAACAATAACAAAGAAAACCTTGACAAATTTGATGTTAAAAGTCAGGAAGCCATCTTCCTTGGCTATTCTAAGGTGTCAAGGGCTTTCAAAGTGTACATTCTTAAAACTAAAACTGTTGAAGAATCTCCACATGTTATCTTTGATGAAAACTCATTTTCAACTAATAATTCTAAATCTTGCAGGGAAAGACAAGACACTGAAGAGGATGAATTTATTGTGGACTCTTCACCAACTGTTGAGGAGTTTGAAAACATTGAAGAGAACCTGAACACACCATCTCCAAGTGGTTCAGGTAATATTGTCCCAGAAGTGGGTACTTCTGAACAAGTAATTTCTGAACATCGGTTTTTGAGAGATCACCCATTAGACAATGTGGTTGGCAATGTACATGATAGAGTAAGGACTAGATCATCATTCCTGCATGATATTGAAGAAGACCCACTAGCTCTAATTTCCCAAATTGAACCAAAGTCAATTGATGAAGCCTTATCAAGTTCTGATTGGATTAATGCCATGCATGATGAACTTCATCAATTTGAAAGAAATCAAGTATGGGAATTAGTACCTAGACCTAGTGACTAAACAATCATTGGCACTAGATGGGTTATCAGAAATAAGTTGAATGAAAATGGTCAAGTCATTAGAAATAAAGCTAGGCTAGTTGCAACGGGATACAATCAAGAATTTGGAATTCATTTTGAAGAATCCTATGCCCCTGTAGCTAGACTAGAAGCATTTAGAATTTTCCTTGCTTTTGCATCCTCCATGAATTTCAAAGTTTATCAAATGGATGTCAAAAGTGCTTTTTTAAATGGATATATTAAGGAAAATATTTTTGTTGAACAACCTCTTGGATTTGAAAATGAAAAACATCATAACCATGTTTTCAAGCTTAATAAGGCTCTCTATGGTCTTAAGCAAGCTCCAAGAGCTTGGTATGACCGTTTGAGTACCTTTTTACTTGAAATAGGATATTCAAGAGGAAATGTTGATCAGACTTTGTTCACAAAAATAGTCAAAAATCAAATAATTGTGGTCCAAATTTATGTTGATGACATAATATTTGGCTCAACCAATAAAGGCCTATTCACTGAATTTTCAAATCAAATGAAGAATGAATTTGAAATGAGTTTAATGGGAGATTTAACATTTTTCTTGGGACTGCAGGTTAACCAAACATCTGAAGGGATCTTCATCAGTCAAGCCAAGTATGTCAAGGAACTTCTCAAAAGGTTTGACTTTCAGAACCTCAAGCATTCAAGCACACCTATTACTATAAATGCTAAGCTAGAAGAAGACTCAAATGGTAAGTCAGTAGACCCAAAGACCTACAGAGGTATGATTGGCTCTCTACTCTATCTTACAACTTCTAGACCAGATATTCAGTTTAGTGTGTGTTTGTGTGCTAAATTTCAGTCTAATCCTAAGGAAAGTCATATGTTAGCTGTTAAGAGAATGTTCAAATATCTTGTTGGAACATGTGATTTAGGAATTTGGTATCCTGCTAATTGCAAGCTAGATTTGATTGCCTATTGTGATGCTGACTATGCTGGGTGTAAATTAGATAGAAAAAGCACAAGTGGCTTGTGTTTATTCCTAGGTGGGTGCCTTATTTCTTGGGCTTCCAAGAAGCAACATTCAGTTGCACTGTCAACTGCAGAGGCTGAATATGTTGCAGAAGGTAGATGTGGAACTCAGATTCTCTGGGTGAAACATCAACTTCTCGATTACAACCAAGATTTAGGTTGTGTACCCATCCTATGTGATAATACAAGTGCAATAAATCTGTCTAAAAACCCCATTCAGCATTCTAAAACCAAGCATATTGAGATTAGGCATCACTTCTTGAGAGATGAGGTTGCAAAGAAGTCCTTTGAACTCCATTACAATGAAACTGAAAAACAAGTTGCAGACATTTTCACCAAACCCCTTCCTCAAAACAGGTTTTTGTCCTTGAGGAGAGAACTTGGTCTTTGTAAATGTCCACTTTCTTGATCTCTCTTTAGGTTTGGGTTGAGTGTTATGCACTGTCTAAGGGGGAGTTCTTTTCATATCATAACCCTTTGCTTCCTTCAGTCACACTGTCCATATCTCTCTCAATTCCATTCCATTTTCTTTGGACAATAAATTCTTCAACTCTTATTGTGTTGACATTTCTTGGTATATCAAATGGTGACTTGGAGAAGGACAAGTCAGGCTTGTCTGGACACTTTCACTATGCGTGAGTACATATCTCCGCCAAGTACTAAGAAATGAATATGCAATTGCTGAGGGGGAGCTTTTATTGTTAAAAGAAAATTATCTTTCTTGATTTCAAAAACTTGCATATCTTTATTTTGATAGAAAATGATTGAAATCATCATCTCAGGGGAGCTAGAAAATTCACAAGTCATGACTTTTGCAAAATTCATAACTTTTCTTGCATTTCATCAATTTCCTGCATGATGTCATCATTCAGATGTCTAGAGTCTCCAAATGATCCTTTGAGTGATCTATCATATTTTTACTAATCAATTGTCAACTATATTTTTCAACCCACAGAAACTCAGAATTCTTCCAAGATTGAAAACAACTTGTGTCTTGAAAGTAAAACATCTCTTTGTTTGCAACTGATGTTGGATAAAGTTGATTTCTATCTTACAAAACTCTCAAAATTTTGAAAATTCAACAGAGCAATGACATTTGTGCTGAGAAACTGCACACCTTCACAATGAATGAAGTGCCATGCATGTCATGAGGCACTATTGTTATCTCTGTTCAAAGGGGATAAAAATTCAAAAATAAATTCAAAATACAGCAAAAATGTGCTATACTTTTTGATAATGACTGAGTAACTGGAAATATTGGCGTCTACAAAACGTATATTTTCATGTCAAAAGGTTATTATTTACCCCTTTGAGACTTGACAATGAATAAATCTTGAGTATCTAGGGACTATGGTGTGTAAAAAGCACTAGCACTTGAGTGAAAAAGATTTATATCATTTGATAGTCTGTTACAAAAACAAAATATATGTGTTAATGGAGTTTTGTTTAGAAAGAATCATTTTCATTCATCATCAAGTTGTTCTTTAAGATTGTGTTTTATTTTCAAAACAATTGTATTCAGTCTAGAGGATATCTTTATTTCTTTAACGTTGAGAGATATGGTAGATTATAGTTGATTGTTAGATATATTATATCCCTCAAATCATAATTTCATTGATTCAAGTCTTTGAATGCTCATATCCTATTGGAAATTGTTTAAAATTTGAATTGTGATGAATTTTTGCAAAATATAACAGATGAATTTTTAAGCCTCTTAAACATCCTTGAAATGACTATTTTTCTCATTGATTATCATTTTAAAGAAGTCCAAAAATTCTCAAAAAATTCTCACAAAAAATTCAACTTTTCTTCAAAGGCCAGGTCGACACCATCCTATCCCGTGTCAACACACACCCTAGGTCAGGTCGACACTATAGTCTTCCAGTGTCGACACTGCACCCCTTGCCAGACCTTTTTAAATCATGGGTTCCGGATAAGCCCTTGTTGTTCCTGCGGGCTATTGCACCACTGCAAACCCTTTTTAGGCATCAGGTCGACCCGACGGTCGCTTTCCTCTCATTTCCGGCAAGAAATTCCACAAATTTCTCTCTCAATCACATCCCTTTCTCAATCATCTTTCTTCTCCTTCATCAACTCCCGATTCCACTCCATCCTTGCAACCATGGTGAGAAAAATGGGTCCTCGCCATGGAGCAAGATCTCAGGCCTCATCTCGGCCAGTTCCGACAGACGATGATGTTCCTCAATTTGAAAGAAGAACGAAAAGGCGCAATGACCCTGCAGAGCAACCAGGGTCCTCCTCTACATCTCAGCCAGCAGCCAAGAGAGGTAGACCCTCTTCTTCGGGCAGAGGTAGGGTTTCTAGACCTGAGAATCCGGGCTCCTCTTCTGGAGATTCTACAAGTCATCATCATCTTCGTCTGAATCTTCCAAGTCTCAAGAGCCCATTAGTGAAGCCAAGCTATCCTAAAGCCCAGGATAGTGGATTGACAGATATTCAACTAGCAAATACATTTCCAGAAATTCAGACCTACTTCTCTTTTCAGTCTGGTTACTCTTTATTTCTGAATTTCAAATCATCTATCCAAGACTTGTTCGGAATTCTACAAAAATTTAAAATGCACAGATGAAGGGTATCAGTCAAAGGTTAAGGGGATAGCTATTGACATGCCAACAGATAAAGCTGCCTCAATTTTCAAAGTACCAGATGAATGGGCAGATTATCATAATTTCGAATTTGATCTTCGTGAAGCTTATACCATCATGACAGGCCTTCCTGCTGATAAATCTGATCCCAAACAAACCTTTGTCACCAAATTCAACACAAATTCATTTCCCCCTGTGTTGAGGATTATCCACCATATGTTGACCACAATCATTACCCCTCAAGGTGGTGGAAGGGACAGGCTAACAGATATTCAGAGGTTCATTCTCTATTGCATGGTAAAAGACATCAAAATCAATCTCCATGTAATAATGTATCAAATAATATCTGAAACAACCAGGAAAGACCTCAAGAGATCTCTTCCATATGCTGCACATCTGACCTCTGTGTTCCAGCACTTTGGTGTGCCTTTAGACAATGAGAAATCCCAGTCTATCCCTAAATCCAACATCTACAGCTTTAAGAATATTCAGAAATTCATGGGATTCAGACTGGAGGGTACTCAAGTTAGGAGAGGGCTAGTTGTAGTTGAGGCCCCTCAAGCTCAAGAGGAACAGTCTCAAGGTCAAGGGGACTAGCCCCAGGGTCAAGAGGAACTGCCTCAAGGTCAAGGGGACCAGCCTTAAGCTCAAGAGGAACATCCTCAAGGTCAAGGGGACCAGCCCCAAGGTCAAGAGGAACAGCCTCAAGCTCAAGGGGACCAGCCCCAAGGTCAAGAGGATCAGCCTCCTTTGAATGAGGATCAGCCTCAAGTCTCAACTGAAGGTGACATTCCATTTCATGCCCCACTCTCACCTCAGTTTCAACATTTCTCTCCACAACCCACATTTCAAGCATCCTCTGGTGGACCTTCTGTTCCACCAGAGTTGTTCTCCTTTTTAAATGATAAATTTGAAACCTTGAACACCTCTATTCAAAGCATGTCACAAGCTTTTGAGTTGAGGATTCAACGGTTGGAGAACAGTGTGTCTGCCAAGTTCATAGAGCAAAAAGCTGCCTCAGACTATGCAGCTCAAAGATTCAACAGATTGATTGGTACAATGGCAGATGCTTCAGTTCAGCTGAAGGAGCACCAGCAAAAGTTGGAGACAGTTCTTCAGGGAATTTTGGCAAATTCCCAAGCTGATGTCTTCAACACCAAGCAGACATTACATGAGATCACCAGCACTAGACTGTCTTTTGCTCATTTCGTGGATGATTTGGAGAGCATGAGGAATTTCAATGCACACATTGACAAACAGATCACTGATTTGACAATGGAATTCAAGATCATGCAAAGGCCTGGTTGGTCAGCTGGATCATCTTCCCCTTCACAACCCATATCAGCTGATCTAGACAGAATTCAAGCTACTTTGATAGAAAACTCAGACAGAATGGAACATTACTTGCACACAAAACTCACAACCATTCAAGATCAAATCAAGTCCAGCTTGACTTTCATGGAGAAAAGACTATCAGACATTGAGACAATCTTACTTCCCATTCCTCCTCCTCCACCTTCTTCATAATGTATTTTTTTTTATGATGTCAAAGGGGGAGAAGAAAGAAAGAGAACAAGAAAAAATGATTGTAATCTTTTTGGAAAGATTGTAATGTTTCTCTTGAATGAAATGAAATGTTTTTTGCTTAGCTTGAATGAATTTCTCATTTGTGTCTTCAATTCAATGTGATTGAAAATTGTTATGTGAATGTGAATGTATGAATGCTTGTCAAGTTGCTTGACCTTCTTTATGCAACTAACTTACTTCAAGTAACATTGTACTTGTGAAGTACAACCATCAATTGTGACTGAGTTATATTTAAAGGTCTTTGACAAGCATGAACACAAAAAGAAAAATAAGGACTCTGAATAACCAAAAATTGCTTAAAATCACATCTCATCAAAACCTCATTGTCATATGGATTTAATGTTGCCATCATCAAAAAGGGGGAGATTGTTGAGTTGAGTGTAATTTCATATCATTTCCCCTCTTATTTTGATGATGACAAATGTGATTTGAATGCAAACTAATTGAAATATGATAAACACATTTCACCTGAAATATATATTCAAAAAGCATGTTTCAAAGCACACTTATCATTTGTACTCATAATAAAATATTTTACTAATGATATATGTGTTTAATTTTCAGGTACAAATACTTTTTGCAAAGATGGTGTCGACACACCCCACAATGGTGTCGACACAACACCTCAGACTCAAAGGCAAAAAGCAGAAGAAATGCTAAGACTGTGTTGACACTAGTCAAAAAGCAGGTCGACACGAGTTGCAAATTCCAGGAATTAGACTACCCAGGTCGACGCAGGATGAGGGCAGGTCGACACTGGACCTCGTTCCCAGAACAGCCTGTTTTCAGAATTGGGACAGCAGGTCGACACCACCACCAGGGCAGGTCAACACTGGATCAATTCCCAGAACAGTATGTTTGCAGAATGGGATAGCAGGTCGACGCAAGATGAGAGCAGGTCGACACTGGACCTTGTTCCCAGAACAACCTATTTTCAAATTTGGGACAGTGTGTCGACACCACCACCAGGGCAGGTCGACACACTACGGAAAGATTCCAACTTAAGATGGATGATTGCCATGTGTCATCCTAGGGCGATGGTGTAACAACCTAGGATCGTGTGCCCTTGTACCTAAAGGGTATCCTTGGAATCTTTTGGGTATAAAAAGCCCCCAATTGGCCATCCATCACATCAAGAGACCCAACAAACTCTTGGAGCCTCCAGAAAGTTCCCTTTGGCGGCGAGAAGAGTTCATCTCCCTCCTCTGCTCTCCTGGTGTCTTCTGAAGACCAATTCTCATCAATTCGATTGTGAGAATTGGAGTGTGATCGTTGAAGAAGCATTGAAGCGCCTCAAGGAAGCAGATCAAGTAGAAGCATCCGTTGGAGAAGATTTCAAGGAAGATCCCCAAGTTCTAAAGTGCAGAGCATTGTTTGGGACTTCAAGAATCCAAGCCTCTTCCCAATCTGAGCTTCCACATGGGAGTACACTGAAGAACAAAGTCTTTTCATACAATTCTCAATGTACTTTTGTTCTTTTGAGACATTTTGAGATTGTGCAAGTGCTTCTGCATAATTCTCATGAATGTTCTCATGTTCGACATGATCTGTTGCTAGAAGATCTATGTCTTATGTTGGTGTCTAGCAAAGTTGTTTGTGAGCCATTGTGCTCAGTTTGAGTCGTCGAACTCAAGTGTTTGTTGAGCAGTCTTGCTCAGGGTTCTAGAGTAGTCTTACTCTAGAGTTGTGTGAGTTGTAAACTCAGGTGTTGGAGTTGTCTGGCTCCAGTGGGTGTGTTACCCAGGTTGTTTAGTGAATCCTCACTGGGTGTGAGGGGTGGATGTAGGAATCACATGGGTGATTTCCGAACCACCTAAAAATCTCTGTGCACTTGTCTATTTGTGGTTTGATTCTATTATCCGTTAGATGCTTGCATAGGATCGCTTAAGATTCACTTAATCAATTGGTTTCACATCTATTTTATCAACTCACTTAACATCTCATCAGATCTGTGTTTTTCACTGTTAATATTGCCTCTGATTCTCAAAGTATTTTTAAATTGCTTAAGCTTCCGCATAGAGTGGCATAGATCTATTCATCCCCCCCCCCCCTTCTAGATCTTTTCCACACCTTTTCCTCGATCCTTCACACTCATCACCGGGGTGTCCTCCTCCACATTGAGCACACACGGGCCAACTCTTTTTCTGTTCTCCCTGCTACTTGTTGGATCAACCTTTCACTTCTGACCTTTCGTTTCCTTGGTATACAGATTTTTCATTTTACCCCCATTGGTTTCTTTGTTTTTCATATACTCTATAAACTCTGATTCCACTATAAATGCAATCTTTAACGCCATTGCCATGCTTTGGAGATCCAGTGGAGCTACCCTGCTCCTCACATTAGGTTTCAATCTCTCACAAATTTCTTTACCCTCCTGAGTTCATTGTCGCAGATGTGGGGTGCATACTTTTCCAGTTCAGTAAATTTGGTTTCATACTCTGCCACGGTCATATCTTTTTGTTCCAGCTACAAAAATTCCACTTCTTTTCTATCCTTGATGTGCGGTAGAGTGTATTTCTCATACAACTCTCTTAGGAATTCTTGTCAACTAATGTTATCCCCTCTATTTCTGAATACATTTCTCATGGCAGATTGCCACCATTCATCTGCTCTATCTTGAAGCATATAAGTTGTCAGTGTAACTTTGTCCTCCTCTTCGCATCTAATGGCCTTAAATATCTTTTCCATCTCTCTAACCCATCCTTTTACAACCTCGGGTTGACTACTTCCTTTAAGGGCTGGAGGTCCCATCTTCTTAAATTTTTCTAATAGTGATGCTCCAGAAATTCTTTCTCCACCTATATCTTGTTTGTTCTTCATTAGTGTTTGCACCAACCCCTGAAATGACTGCATAAAAGTGGCAAAATCAGGAGTCCCAGTACTTCCTTCTTGAGAGTTTCTGGCCGATAGTATATTGGGAACTTCCCCCCTAGAACCTTCTTCAATTTCCTCATGTCTATCCTCACTGAATGTGTCGATAGCTTTTCCTTTGTCTGCCATTTCCTGGAACACCATCAAACACATCTAATTAATTCATGCTAACCACCTAAACTTTAAGAACAAAATGATTTTTAGAAGTTCTAGAATACACACAAACGTTTTATTTATTTCTTTTGTGAAAATGGTCACAGAGATGTCTATTACCCATAACCTTTCTCTGATACCACCTCTGTAACACCCTCTTCCAACCACAAACACATATACATTATCATATGACTTTTGATCGGAAGAGAGGTTACGCTGACAAATTTCGTTATGGGTAGACAAGTCCTGTAATGCACAAGACCGGAAAACCATTCCACAAAGTCATCTTTGAACATATTATATATCAACAAAGTACAATGTATTAATACTCATTATTTACACAAAGCCAAATATTCTCTCTCTAGACCTTTAATAATACAACAAAACCTCTACAAAACTACTAAAACCATGCTATTCTTCTTCTTGTCTTCTTCATCAACAACGGAATTGGGAACCATCTGAAGCTGAGATTGCACTCACCTTTAATCTGAAAGGGGGGTGGAAGAAACAAAAGCATGAGTCGGAGGACCTAGTAGGTGAAAGTAAGCGTATATGGATCATAAACACATTTGCTCATGAATTTCATACATAACAGAAACATATAGCTCAATTTGATTTCATAACAAGCTCAAACAAATTTCAGAACAAGAGTCATATATGTCTTTCAAAATTTAGATCATAACTTAATTTGGAAACGAATTCGACAGGCATCATACTGCTCTCAAGAGGTTATTAAATAACGTAAATACAACCTCAGTGCCTAGGCGATTCTAGCACCTTGGATCTTGTTCATTGCGCAAGAACGGGGTTTATTACCCACCATCATCAGTCCGTTGACTTGGATTTACCTGCAAACTATCACCCACAGCTGATCACAAGTGACTGGTGCGACCACAAGTGATCCTAATCCCTCTTTAAAGATAACACTATCTTCAGATCATAAGTTACATTTCATGAGCACAATAGGGTTAGAAATTCAACGATAGGTTGATTGATGATTAATCAATTCATCTTAGTGATCAAGTAGTTTAGAGTCCAAGAAAATAACATAAACAACTCGTGGGGTCAATATTATAGTGATTCTTTAAATGATGGGACAAGAATCGGTGCTGGAACACAACAGGGCAGTGCCTGTCGACAGTTAGAAGGTGCCTGTTGACAGGTACTGATTTCTAGAACCATGTTTATGGGATTTGGACTGTGCCTGTCGACAAGCAAGGGCATATGTCGACAGGTCAGGGTCGTCTGTAAACAGATGAGAGCTACCTGTCGACAACTACTGATTTTTCAGAAGTTTTGGGTTCTGGAAGCTTGAGGCCTGTCGACAGATGAGTTCTTACTATCGACAGCCACAAGTTCAGCTTCCATAAATAGATCTACACAACTCTAAAGACTCTTTTAAAGATTCATGTGCATCCAAATATGTTTAACACATCAAAGAGGGTCTTGTACATAGTTCTAAGCATCACTTATATGAAGAAAGGAAGCATAGACAATAGGAGTCCAAGCTTTCATATGAATGGCATAAAATTGAGAACTTGTAGGAAAAGACTTTATAGGAACATATCTACTCTCTCATGCAATTCTTTCTCCAAGCTGGAACAAAATTCGTACTAAATGCAAAATCTACTTCTTAGGACATGAATAATGACTAGAGTCCCATGAAAGCTTCACTAACCATCATGACAGAACCAAAGTAGACACTCAAACTCCAAGGTTCTAGTAGAAGAAGGAACAATAAGAGAAGAATTTTCCACAGAACCAGAGACAAATAGAAAAACATGGGTTTCCAATGATGAAGAAGCTACTAGTATGAAAATAGAAGACTGGAGAGAAATCAGAGAAAGAACCTACCTAATCTTGGAGAATAAAACCTTTTCCTCGAAGATTCACAGCTAACAGAAGAATGGGATGCAGTCCACGACAGTTATAATTTGTATCCTTTCTAGCACAAGCAGAGGAAGCAGCAGCCCAATAGTAGCACCTTCCTCAAGGCGACAGCGCCAGCAACGCTCCTCAAGGTAAGAAACACCAAGTGCAACAGAAATGGAAGAAGGAAAAGTTTGGACATCTGCCGCTGGGAAGTTTTTATCGCTTCAAAGTGACCCATGCACAACGGCACGTCAACCCACAAGGTGTCACAGTAAAAGCCATGGAGTTCTTACCATCGACACCTTTACCATGCATGGCTTCCCCAACTTACACCAATGGTAAGATGTGTAAGCTTCTAACCAGATGAAGTGGCTCACCCAACTCCCAGCACGTAAGCAACCAATAATTCCAAGAAAATTAGTTACCGTAAATAACCCATAATTCAGCTGGCCCAAAGATCCTCATGTAAACATATTCAAATGATGTCCATTTAAGTTGAAATTTCTGTTGGCCCTTTTGGTACGACAGCAAGCTAACCTAGAGGGGGGGTGAATAGGTTTTTCTGAAATCTGAAATAGAAACTTAAACACAGAAATCGACACTTGAAGGTTTGGTTAGTTTAGTGTGATAAAGAGAGTAGTGCGGAAGCAAATAAACAATCACACAAAAGACACAAGGAGTTTATCCTGGTTCGGCCCTTCCCACATGGAAGTCCTACGTCCAGTCCCCAAGCAACTTCTTGGGATTTCACTAACCAAGGGTATAGTCCCCCTTAAGGACACTACAACACCTAGCACCCCAGCTGGTCTTCTTCTCTTTCCCGGGCAAGAAGGCAGCCCACTTCTCTTACAGGTAAAGAAGCCAACCTCCTGGTACAAACCCCAGTGCGGTTCTGCTAGACACAAACCTCTAGCTAGGTTCTACACTGTATACAGTCCTACAGCTAGACAGAAATCTTTCTTAGAAAAGAAAGAACAAAGCTGAGAGTTGGAACAAATAAAAACCAACTAAAAGAACTCTCAGCAAAAAGACTCTCTCCCCAGATTACAAAGATGCACACAGAGAGAGTGAAGAGAGGAGAAGGAGCTTGAAGCTTGAGGGCTTCAGATGCTTGAACAATTCTTCTTGGGCTCAGGCACTTTCTCTCTTTTCCTTTGAGTGTATGTGGAGTTGAGGTTCTTCCCGGATGTACACTCTTAAAAAATCTTCAGCAAAGCTCTCTCTTTTCTTCTTCAGCCTTGCTTCATCTTTTATATGAGCAATTTGAATAAATCCGTTGGAGTTCTAGTCGTTGCTCATCTTCTCTTCATTTGTCTTAATCAGACTCTGACGGTCTTCGAGGTCTGTACACATAGAAGAAAGTGTTAGTAAAAAATTGTTTTATGATAAACGATGTATAGTACTGTGCTTCTGCTATTCATAGTAAAATTAGTAGGTCATATCTTTTTTTTGACAAGATTATGCATACAGCTTTTTGTCAGAAGATATTTGACTTTTCATTTAAGCGCCAAGCATATTTGAAATATAAAGGCAATCTGAGTTTGATCAGAATCCATGAAGAAATCGTTATGAGCATGACATATGAAATCGTTATGTGAAGAGTCGTTGCTCATTTATAAAGAAATCGATGTGATTATTTATGAAATCGTTATGCAAGCAAATCGTTATGATCTTCTGTAGAAATCGTTGTGATCAGTAAAGAAATCGATGTGATCACTTATGAAATCGTTATGGCATCGATTTCTTAGCAAGTCGTTGCGCTTACAGAAGAAATCGTTGCAAACACTTATGAATCGTTATGGCATCGATTTCTTAGCAAGTCGTTGCGCTTACAGAAGAAATCGTTGCAAACACTTATAAAATCGTTAAGGCATCGATTTCTTAGCAAATCGTTGCGCTTACAGAAGAAATCGTTGCGAACACTTATGAAATCGTTATGGCATCGATTTCTTAGCAAGTCGTTGCGCTTACAGAGGAAATCGTTGCGAACACTTATGAAATCGTTATGGCATCGATTTCTTAGCAAGTCGTTGCGCTTATTACTTTGGCACTTTAAACAGAAATCGATGTATATGAGTTAGACATCGACTTTATCATTTTAGTGCGCCATATTGTATCAATGTGAGACTCAGCATTTTGCTATGAGATTGATTCGACACAGATGAAACAAAATATTCAATTTAAGTTACATCATAAATTTTATTATCACCAAAATACAAGAACAAATAGAGAGTGGTTCAACAATCTCCCCCTTTTTGGTGATGATAAAATTTATGAGAATTTTCTGACAAGAATATATATAAAGCATAGAGGATTCAGAAAATTCACAGACAATGCATACCATGCATACTCTCCCCCTTTTTGTCACAAACCACAAAGGAAGGTTCTTACCATTGCATTCTCTCCCCTTTGTGAGAGAAATTCTTACCATTGAGGGGTTCAACAATGATTGACATAAATGAATAACTCCCCCTTAGTCTGTGCTCCCCCTGAGTGAGAGATTCCGCCTGAATGAAACTTGAAAATAATTGTTAGTAATATTAAAATTTACAAATAAATTAATGACTACTCCCTCTTCAGATATGAGATGGATGAAGAGCTGGCAGTCACCAGTGCCTTGAGCATCCTTTGTTCCTGATGCTCCAAGGCCATCCTGCAAATAAACTATTCAGAAGTAGGTACCCAAATCTTTTTGGGTCCTTGATGGTTAGATGCATAAAGATATCCTTTCGGAATCCATACTAGGTGCTTTGTTGTGCAGGTGTTTACTGTGTGTCCTAATTTATTACAATGAGAACAACAATGAATATAAATTATTTTGTTGTTCTTATTATCTTTGTACTGTCTGTTTAGAACACAATTTTTGAAACATTTTCCTTTACAGGGGCCTTTTTCTGAGGCATCTTGGTTTCTTTTACAAATTTTGGTAATGGATATTTTTCAGGAATTATGACATGTTTTCCTTTCTCAGGAGGTATGTAACCAAGCCCTTATTTGTTATTTCCAGATTTTGATCCGTTTAAGCATAGGGCTAAAGATGTTTTTCCTTTAGTTAATTTTCTAACTGATTCTTTTAAATACAGATTTTCTTCAGTTAGAGTTTTTAATTTTTCTTCTAACTCTAATTTTTCATTCTCCTTATTTTTTAAATATTCATCCAAAAGATAAATGTTATCTTTACTATCCTTTAATTGTTTTTCTAGTTGCTCCAATTCGGATTTAAGATCAGAATTGGTGTTTTCTAAGCAAATAGTGTTGTTTTTCAGATTCTTTAATTCTTTTACAACATTTTTATGTTTTTCATATAGTTCATTAAATACTTCTTCTAAGTCTTCAGATTCTGATCCTGAATCTGTGCAAGAATCAAAATATGAGTTAGGATGTACCTCATCTAGTCCTACCATGAGGGCTACATTTACTTGCTCTTTCTCTGATTCTGAGCTTGATGATTCTGAGCATGTGGCCTCTTCATTTTCCCAAGCAACCGCCATGGCTTTTCTTTTGAATTTCTTGTTCTTCTTTTTGGGTTTTTCATTTTGACCAGTCTTCTTGAGTCTTGGACAATCCGGTCTCAGATGTCCAGGTTTTCTACATTCATAGTAGACTGGTTCTTTCTCTTTTCTATTTTTCTTTTGAATCCTTTTCGATCCATTTTTCTTCTTCTTGAAAATTTTCTGAAGCTTGGATAGAACTTCATCTACATCACTGTCTTCAGAATCTGCATTTTTGGAGCTAGAAGAAGAAGTGGAAGGAGCAGCTACAACCTTAAGAGCATTAGTACATTTCTTCTTAGATGAGCTTTCAGACAATCGCTCCATATTTATTTCATGTGTCATGAGAGAACCTATTAAATTATCAATTGACAATTTGGTTAAATCATGGGCCTCTTCAATAGCAGTTACTTTAGGTGTCCATGAAATAGTTAAGGACCTAAGTATTTTTCTAATAGTTTCCTCATCAGAAAGATTTTTACCAAGAGAGCTTAGACCAACTACTATACTTGAAAATCTATTATACATTTGAGTGATATTTTCATTTGGAAACATTTTAAATTGCTCATATTGTGAGACAAGAATATCTATTCTAGTTTGTTTTACTTTATCTGTTCGTTCATAAGTTATCTGTAGTTTATCCCATATTTCTTTAGCAGATTTACATGCAGATACTCTACTAAATTCTTTTTTAGATAAAGCACAACATAAATAGTTCTTAGCTTTAAAGTTTAAAGATAGTTTATTTTTATCAGCTATTGTAATAGCAGTAGTGCCTGGAACAGGAACAACAACAAAATCACCTACCTCCATTACCTGCCACAGATTGAAGTCTGTGCCCCGGATGAAGCATTCCATTCGCATCTTCCAATATTGGTAGTCCTCTCCATCAAAGAATGGAGGTCTGGTGACTGATTGACCTTCAGCATATCCTTGAGCAGCCATGGATCTTCTCTAAGATCGTTAGATCTTCTTGATAGATCAGAGAACCTCGCTCTGATACCACTTGTTGGCCCTTTTGGTACGGCAGCAAGCTAACCTAGAGGGGGGGTGAATAGGTTTTTCTGAAATCTGAAATAGAAACTTAAACACAGAAATCAACACTTGAAGGTTTGGTTAGTTTAGTGTGATAAAGAGAGTAGTGCGGAAGCAAATAAACAATCACACAAAAGACACAAGGAGTTTATCCTGGTTCGGCCTTCCCACATGGAAGTCCTACGTCCAGTCCCCAAGCAACTTCTTGGGATTTCACTAACCAAGGGTACAGTCCCCCTTAAGGACACTACAACACCCAGCACCCCAGCTGGTCTTCTTCTCTTTCCGGGCAAGAAGGCAGCCCACTTCTCTTACAGGTAAAGAAGCCAACCTCCTGGTACAAACCCCAGTGCGGTTCTGCTAGACACAAACCTCTAGCTAGGTTCTACACTGTATACAGTCCTACAGCTGGACAGAAATCTTTCTTAGAAAAGAAAGAACAAAGCTGAGAGTTGGAACAAATAAAAACCAACTAAAAGAACTCTCAGCAAAAAGACTCTCTCCCCAGATTACAAAGATGCACACAGAGAGAGTGAAGAGAGGAGAAGGAGCTTGAAGCTTGAGGGCTTCAGATGCTTGAACACTTCTTCTTGGGCTCAGGCTCTTTCTCTCTTTTCCTTTGAGTGTATGTGGAGTTGAGGTTCTTCCCGGATGTACACTCTTAAAAAATCTTCAGGAAAGCTCTCTCTTTTCTTCTTCAGCCTTGCCTCATCTTTTATATGAGCAATTTGAATAAATCCGTTGGAGTTCTAGCCGTTGCTCATCTTCTCTTCATTTGTCTTAATCAGACTCTGACGGCCTTCGAGGTCTGTACACATAGAAGAAAGTGTTAGCAAAAAAAATGTTTTATGATAAACGATGTATAGTACTGTGCTTCTGCTAATCATACTAAAATTAGTAGGTCATATCTTTTTTCTGACAAGATTATGCATACAGCTTTTTGTCAGAAGATATTTGACTTTTCATTTAAGCGCCAAGCATATTTGAAATATAAAGGCAATCTGAGTTTGATCAGAATCCATGAAGAAATCATTATGAGCATGACTTATGAAATCGTCATGTGAAGAGTCGTTGCTCATTTATAAAGAAATCGATGTGATTATTTATGAAATCGTTATGCAAGCAAATCGTTATGATCTTCTGAAGAAATCGTTGTGATCAGAAAAGAAATCGATGTGATCACTTATGAAATCGTTATGGCATCGATTTCTTAGCAAGTCGTTGCGCTTACAGAAGAAATCGTTGCGAACACTTATGAAATCGTTATGGCATCGATTTCTTAGCAAATCGTTGCGCTTACAGAAGAAATCGTTGCGAACACTTATGAAATCGTTATGGCATAGATTTCTTAGCAAGTCGTTGCGCTTATTACTTTGGCACTTTAAACACAAATCGATGTATATGAGTTAGACATCGACTTTATCATTTTAGTGCGTCATATTGCATCAATGTGAGACTCAGCATTTTGCTATGAGATTGATGCGACACAGATGAAACAAAATATTCAATTTAAGTTACATCATACATTTTATTATCACCAAAATACAAGAACAAATAGAGACTGGTTCAACAATTTCAACCATAGACTAATAGGAAAGTTTTAAAAATTAGGGTGATTTTAGTTTAATTTTTAGAATTTAGTTTCCACTGGGTGAAAAAATCGCCCGAAAAATAGTTGCGTCGGTTAAATCTTGAGGTCCGCACGTCAACAATTCTTATATTTACAATTTTTATATCACCATATTTTTCTAAGAATTATGGTGCTCTCGGATTTCATTTTTGTAACAAATTCCAGTGTCACCCTGTCGGGGTGTGCACGACTGAAAGTAGTACCGGTGCATGATAATGTGTCATAAGCACACTCTTAATCCTAAATATCTCAATTTAAGTCTAATTGGTTTGCATAAACAAATTTCTAGGTAAATCACGATATTTAAAGTTCGAGGATATTACAAGAACTAGGGGGAAAGTTGAGGGTCCCTACCTCATAATGAAGAGTCAACCCGTTGGGGTCTTCTCGTGTGAGTGGTCACCTCCTCCTCACTCTAAGCATCATGCTCACACTGTCCAAAAGCAACGTCCGGCCTCCTACACACGAGGAGGAGCCACCACACATCAAGCGCCACCAAGAACACCTCCACGGCCAGCTCGGATAGAAGGGAGGAAAGGAGAGGAGAGGAAGAAGAAAGGAGAAAGGGAAAATAGAGATATGCTAGCCTTGACTATATAGGACACGATATGAAACGCGATAGGCAACTGATCGTGTTCACTTATGACATGACGACCATCTTGTCGCTAGCCCAAAGTCTTGGTCAGACCTGACAATTGGACCCCCCACGTGTCACCCTCGCAGGTTTGCCACCCTGAACGCGATGACTGGCATGTCGCCTTCAAGTGACATGCCCCCCGACACGTGTCCCAATTGTCTTGATAGCAAGATGACAAAAAGAGCAGTCAAGGGCTAGAACTATCAAAAGATGAACGCAACGACGAACTAGTCGTGCTCTCTACCTGAACGTGATAGGCATGCCATCGCCTTCAGAAGGCCATGGCCTGACTCGTCGCTACCTTCAACAGAGTGTAGCTAGCCAAAGAACGGGATGTTACAAATCTAACCACAGAAAAAAATAATTTCATCTTCAAAATTAAGGGAAATACTCGAGGGACGAAGGCAAGCAAACGTACCAGTCACTCAATAAAGTATGGAAAACATTTCCGCATCTCGTAATCACGTTCCCACGTGGCCTCGCCACCGACACGATTCTCCCGAATGACCTTGATGAGCAAGATATGCCTCCTGTGCAACTGTTGCACTCTGCGGTCCACCACACTGGCGGGTACTCTGGTACTGACAGATCTAGGGCAACATCTAACTGTGAGTAGTCAAGCACATGTGACGGATCTGCCATATACCTCCTCAGCTATGAGACGTGGAAGACGTCATGAACTCCTTCTAACTCAGGCGGAAGAGCCAACCTGTACGCGACCTCGCCAACCCGCTCTAGGATGGGAAGGGGATCAATGAATTTCGGACTAAGCTTTCCCCTCTTCCAAACCTGAGAACGCCCTTGATTGGAGAGATTCATAGAAACACACTATCACCTACCTCAAACTGTACTGGCCTCCAGTGAACATCTGCGTAACTCTTCTATCTACTCTGTGCTATCTACAATATCTACCTGATCAGTCTCACTGTATCTTCACACTGTTGTACAAGCTCTGGTCCTAGTAACTGTCTATCACCACCCTTGTGCCAATGTAAAGGTGTCCGATACGATCTGCCATATAGAGCCTTGTAGGGCGCCATCCCAATGATGGAGTGAAAGCTATTATTATAAGCGAACTCCACCATGGAAGGTGCGACTGTTGGACCGAGATGGCACTAATGATGTCCTAGAGGGGTGGTGAATAGGACTTCTTGTGCTTTTAAAATTTTATGTGAAATTAAACAGCACTAAACAAATCTATTAGATTTTAGTGTAGTGTGTGATTCAATTGTAAATTGGTGGAAACAATCACACAAGTGCACAAAGAGTTTTATCCTGGTTCGGCCCTTCACATATAGAAGTCCTACGTCCAGTCCTCAATCCAACCACTTGAGATTTCACTAACTGCCAAGAGAACTTGGCTTCTCTCACCCTTGAGAGTTATTACAAGCCCACTTGCTCCCAAGCAAGTCTTCCCTTACTAGGGGTACAAGACTACCTTTCACAAGGTCTTCCCTACACAAGAGGGGAACAGCAGGAACAATCCTCCTACAAGTTTTACATAAAAAGAAAATGTAAAGACACTTGTGAGTTTGCCTCAAGAATGAGCAAACACACTGAATTTAGAAAGGAGGAAACTGTAAGACTTGTAATTCGACTCCTTTTAGAACTACAGAGGTGGATAGAAAGATACCAATTACAAATGCCACCCTAAACAAGACTTCTATGAGAATGAGAGAGAGGTTAGAGAATTTTTGAATGTGGAGCTCTCAATCTTGTAGCTTGGAAGAAGGCTTGTGGAGATCTCTTTTTGCTAGCAGAAGACAGTTAAGAGTTGAAGGAGTGCTAGCTGGTCTCTAAAATTTCTAAGTGTTCAGATCCCTTATGTGTATGTTCTCCTTTCAAACTTTGGCTTCTTTTATATTCTTCAGAAGAATGTAGTCGTTTAAAAAAAATGGTCGTTGGGAATCTAGCCTTTTGAGGAGAGACCTTTAATCCTTTGGATACTGGTTAAGGTTGTTTGTCCATAAGTCCTCCTATCTTTGTCTCTTTCCAATGTCTTTAGACGAGGCTTACAGCTTCACAGCTAAGGGGTCAACTTCCAATTAATTACTCTGAGAAAGCACATGCTGAAAACATGTCTAATAAATATCCTGCAGTAAGGACATGACAAAAAGACAGGGTACCTCCATACTTTCTGAGGTAGGTAAGTCATAGAAAAATAAAAAGTATAGAAACCTCGGACATATAGCTTTTCAGACCAATAAAGGATGGACAGACAGTTTGCAACAGAAGGTATGGACAGGTTCTGACAGTGGTAGGTGAGCCTCTGTCAGATGCCATGCGTCTGAAAATAATAAATGCATCATATCTTCTGAAATGAAGAAAATCCAGACTATTGTCATGAATCAAGAGATCAATTTGAATAGATGTATCAAATATATTCATAGATAATTTTAGAAGAGTATTTTGAGTATAATATGTCTTATCTTGTCAGAATATATTAAATAATGTTAATTTGATAGACAGAGAAAATATTCAGTCAATGTAAGTTCTGACAGAAATCATATTAAGAAGATAAGATGATATGTAATCAACATTTCATAAGTTGATAATTAGTATCTGCACAGAAAACTACAAGTATAGGACTTGTCAGTGAAGTCGGATTCAAAAGAGAGTGTACTTCGAATCTAGGAGTCGGAGTCAGAGACAGAAACATGAGAATAGACTGATTCAAATTCATCAGAAGTTGCATTGAGATTATATCATTCGACTTAGAAAGTCAGATAGAAATGTATTAGTAACTCACAATTCGACTTCCATGGAGTTAGACAGAAACAAGACAGAGAATTCGACTTAGAAAGTCGAATACATAAGAATTTGATTTCTGAGAATTGAAGTCCAGAATGAAGTATCCAACTGTATAAAGTCGGATTCAGAGGAGTTAGATTTTCTGAAGTATTCAACTGTATGAAGTCGGAGTTGACAGTCAAATACAGTGTAGAAGTCTGGACTTAGAAAATTTTTCGAGATGATTTTGTGCAGAAATTTTCGATTCAAAAGAAGTTGGAGTCCACAGTCGGATTCAGTATGATACACATAGAGTAGTTTGTGGACTTAGAAAATTTTCAAGATAGAGTTTGTCCAAACTATTTTCTATGGTATATAATTGATACATTTAATTTGTAGAAAGTCTTTTAAAGGTTTTGTCATAGCAAAATCATTATATAATAATAATTAAAAATCTTAAATGATTTTCTTAGGGGTAGTTACTCAACAACATCTCCCCCTTTTTGTTATGATAAAAACTTTAAATAGACAGTGAAAAAAAATTTATAACTTCAAACATATAATCTCCTGAAGAATTTTAGTGATTTGTTTCTTACTTCTTTCTCCCCCTTTATGGCATTAACATAAAAGGTAAGACAGCAAATGGAGAAACCAACACATAGATTGCATTTAGAAACTTAAACATGCAAGTACATAATAGTATCTAAGACCTGGATAAAGAGCTTGGTAAATACAGGGAACGGGGATCTGATCTAAGTATGGCTGGAGAAGGTCCCACAGCTTCTTCTCATTGTCAGGGAAGAAGTTCTCAAAAAGACTGGGATCAATCTTATAAGTGGGGCCTATAGTAGGGAGTTTCCTATAAGATTTTACATGTCGTTTGTGGAACCAAAAGAGTTATTTATGATAGAGACTCCTGCGCAAAAGAACTCTAGGAGGAACAAACTTCCTATGGGTTGGTAGATTAAGAAAGTCATGAATTGTAATGTTCCAGTGCAAGCCTTGAGAGATTGCAGCTTCCTTAGCCTGATAGTAAACCAAATATCTCTCCTGCCATTTATGAGCAATGGATTTCCACAGATCATGGTATCCTTTGCTGTAGCACCCCGAAAATTTTAATTACATAAGGATTTAATTAAATGGAAATAAATAATTTTCACAATAATAGATTATTTAAAACATACGTACCATTATCGTATGTGCTAGAACACAACAGCAAATTCCGTAAAAATTATAAATCAACCCCACACATTATTCCTAAATGTTCCACAAAGAAATTTATGTCAAGAAAAAATTGGATTAGCCAGTTTAAAGTGTTGCGCAACTTATTATCGTAATTCATGAATAAGTCGAAAAATCATTATCACACGTACTTGATGAGTCGAAAAATTAAATAAAAATCATATGTGGACTTCAATAATATCTTCTAATGACCCATCAATAAATTTGGGTCAATATAAATCGTTTGGGATAGGTTTAAGAATTATTGTGACTAATTATCCAAATTAGGAAACAAGTCGGAAAATCGTGAACACGAAAACACGACGCAACTATAAATTCAATAAAGAGGTTGGGGAGACATCCAACATTATATAATGATGACCCACTATCATAATTGGGCCATTGGACCTCATATGACCCAAAAATCAAATGAAGCAAGAAAATGCATGGAAATTCGTAACCATAAATAAGTTGAAATTAGAAAGTGGTAATTAGGATTTAATTGGGATGCAGTCATGCATTCTTGGCAACCCAAATTCGTGCCTACCCACCCATGGAGGTTTCTTGATGTCCAGACTCTCTAATGGAGGGAGAGATCTTCAATTATGGAAAGACACAAGTCAATCCCGCAACCCTTCTTTCCTATTGCATTAGGACTCCTAAAACCCATAGATGCTTAAATACTCTTCACCCAAACCCTAGGGACGAGTTTAGAACTTGCTGGGGTCGTGTGGAAGAGCTCTTGGTGGTTGAGGAGCTGTGGAACGACCACAAGAAGCTCATCTTCTTCCTCGTTGCGTCTGCTGCGACCTGCACAGACATTCATTTTGAAGTCGACCAAGGTAGGTCAAACCTAAACCAAACCTTGCAAGGCTTACCCCTGGAAAGAGGGTCAAGTCTACGTTCTAACCTAAGTGGAATGCCCAAATCCATGCAGTATACACAGAGCAGTAAGCGTTCTCCTCCAAGTGGTCTGAACTTGGGTTTTCTGGGAAAATGAGACTTCTTCAACCCAGAAGGTAGGTTTTCTTGGGCCAAACCTTAACACATATCCTATACCAATGTGTAGAGCATCAAGTTAACTTTCATTTCCCACTGGTTTCATCGAATTTCACTTAGTAGATTTTGAATTATAAGCGTTTTGCCAAAGTCATGCACTGTTAGGGCTTCTCCCTTCTTTGTATGTTGCATGTGATTGAAGACCGAATTATAGTAAACTCATAACATGAAAGTTATTCTACTAGTTGTTCTCATCATGTCTTGTGTTGAACATTTTGTCTGAATGTCAATAGTTAGAGAGTTATAAGCATAGTAAGAGGGTTGCTGCATTAAACTACGTCTTCAGGTTACACTTGGCTTCTACGTGAGTTTGACTTGATTAAAGCCTATCAAAACCCTCATTATTTTCTAATTTCGATTTACTGGAAGCACTCTACATGTCTAGGTTGGTTTAAAATAGGTTTCGTTATTTTTCATGCAGTGTACAATTGTTCTCTATTTTTGAAGCACCCTGTGTCAATATAAGGCAGTTCTGGACCGCAATCCAAGAACATGTCCTTTCTCTGTCGGATTCAGGTGCAGACCCTGGAACGCGATGGCCCGATAGGCCGCGTTCTGAGGTCTTATCGCGACAGCACCACCATCACGTTCTAAAAGCGACGAAGTGCTCCGTCGCGACCTTGCTGCCTGATCTGACCTCCCTGACGCATTCTTCACATAACCTTGTCACGTTCTGGCCCCGACCCGTCGTGACCCTTACTAGGGTCTGTCGCGACCTGACCCCGGGCCTGATAGCCCTATCGCTTTCCTTATATGTACCTGTCGCGATCTTAGGATTTTGCATTAACCCCCACTTACTTTCTTGCAAACCTAACCGCTATACCCGAGGTCTGGTTAATGTGATATTTAGTGTGTAATTCACATGTTTTGGCTCTGATCAATGCATGGTGGTTATTTAATGGCTTAAAAGTGTTAAACCAATTTAAAAGCTTTAAGTACATGAACATTATTCTAACTGCTTTCTTAATGACGTGACTATTCAGGCTACTTTTGAATAACTCTTCGAACTGTTCTAGCTTCTTAAATGATGAATTGTTATCTTAAAAATCATGAAATCCATGTTTAGTTAAGTGCATAGTTTCACTTCATGCTATAATGTTAAAGTGTTTTACGCGAGTTTGAGACCGATGGTTTGTGAATTGAGACACGCGTACTGCACTACACACTCGCACTGTTAGGCAGCCCTTTCTTGGGAAATTGGAAACTCTCTACCGGTCATTCCGAATCGGTAGACTAGTGACCTTTTCTCCAAGACCTCCGTAAATCTCCTCTAACCATGGATTCCCACATGGCCGACGAGTTGGTTGTACCATTGAAGTTCTCTGGAGATAGCGTGCACTTCCTTTCTCTCCTTAATCTCGTGAGTGTGATTTACATCTAGACTAAAGCCATTAATGTAAAGATTGAACTAAAGTATAAATCGTACCGTTATGCTGCCAAATTTATCTCTTGACCATTGTTATCATGAAATCATGTTCAATTACTTATTACTTGTTCCCATCATCATCATGAACATGACATTACACATGCTTACTTATTGAACTCTCATTGGCCATTATTAATGACTGTGGGTATCTACATTTAAAATTTTACGTGAGATGCTGGCAGGGCACGGCGTGTGTCCAAGGGCTCCAATCTAGCCCCAATGACGGCGAGTCATAGATATAATGTTAACCATGGGGTATAATGATTACTGGCGTTGCATCTGCGGTGGGAGTCATGCGTGTCGTGTTGAATGATAGATACAATAACCACATACACGTGTCCTAGTATACATTCTTGATGGATCTTCTCTTGGTGCACATTAGTGTCTACGTGCCTGATTAGTGTTACATGATCGTACTCGTGCGTGCTTGCTTGCTTGCGTGATATGGCCATCCTGCATTTATTCCAATTAGTGATATCTTGCGTTCTTGAAAACTATTGACATCAAGTGAAATCTTGTGTGCTTGTACAGAGTGATCTATTGCTAGTTCTATCATGTCATCTTGTTCTAGATCTTGTTCTATCATGATCACTCTATCTAGCTTGTTTCATGTATCGTGTTTTAATGAGTTTTATTCGTACATGCATATCATGACATTCATTGTGCTTACCTAGTTCTAAATTGCTAATCACTTATATCATTGCCCGCACATTGAGATATAAATCCTACTGGGCTAGTTTGCTCATCCCCTACTTTTACCCAATCTAGGTGACTATGAAGTTGAAGAGGAGGAGCAAGTCGAGGATGGGAATGCTTCCGAGTGAAGAGCGTTCCAATTATGAGTCTATCTATAGTTGGTTTATTTTGAGTGTTAGAACAATGTAGTAGGAAGTGAGGTATTATGTACTTTTGCTTTTATTGAGTCTTAGTCCTGTATTAGTTATCTGAGACAAATATGAGATTTGAATACAATTTCCATTAAGTTCAAATTTGGGCCCTATGATGATGTATACATTTAGTGCGTGCTAGCTAGAGGCTTACTTGCAGACTGTTCACGTCTCGAATTATCGACTCGAATTCTTCGAATTAATATCCGCTGCGTAGTTCTCTGGACGTGACATTTGCAGAGATACTCATTGATAGAAATTTTTAGTTTCTCACAAGCTGCATGATCCTCAGCATAAGCTACTGCCCATAGAGCTTCTGTAAACCTCTCTGACTCAGCAAGACAAAGCTGGAAATCTAGCATGTAACGGCCCTGAATATTAATGCCCAATAAGGCTCCATATCCAGATCCGTCTCCCGCGAATAGACCGAAGTCTCGCAAGGGATAGCTCGTACACGTGTCCAGTAAGAATATAAAAGACAACCACAACTATATAAGACATAAGAAAGTACATGTGCTCATATCTGTATATAACAATTTACAACTATCCCAATACATTAATACATGTCCAATTAAAACAGTACAACTACCTGGGGCATACCCCGAGCTCACACAACACAACTAACTGTACTACTGGTGGTACAAGTCTGCCACAACACCTCGTAAGCCACACAAATGGTAAGTCCTATAAAGAACTGTAGGGGAGTGAGCCTCAACAAGTCACAGGCTCAATAGGGGCCACCCAAAAACAACACACAATACTGAAGAACCTCAACCCCAAAGGGTCTCATAGGCAGCACCGATAGCCAACCATATCATTCTCACAACGAAACATAATTAACGACAACTAAAGATAATTACATCAGCTAATACAAATCTCGGAAGAAAGAGGACAACAGGACTAGCACAGCACCCCTAGTCTGCCCAACAACTGAAATGCCTAGGCCGCAAGCCTCATAAGCAAACCATTATAATAACTGGTCGCCCAAGCTACAAGCTTCACAGGCAACCTACCCACGAAGGGTAACAGGTATGGCATTAGTAAGCTACCGACCACACACGTAAACCACAATTGGAAGCTTACCCAAGAAGGGTAAAACACAACGTGTGAAAGGTCACACTACTTGACCTACACCGAACACTAGTCCACCTCAACACCTAAAGGGACTGGTACACGAAGTACCACAACACAAACTACCCACCAAAGGTACAGGTACCTACTACCATGAGGTACCACCATGTAACCACAACTAGAATTGTGCCACCACCAGGGTACACCACAACGAGTAAAACCTCAACCAACCTGTCACACACACCAGCCACCAACAGTGCCAAAGCACAAGTCAGAAAGAATGACGCCACCACATGGAACAAACAACTATCATGATACCAGTATCCAACCCGACAACACAACACAAGAACCACCTCTCAGTCTCACAGTCACGGACGAAAGGTCCAACTGCTGCTCCACAACACACAGTAAGGCCAAAGAACAGTGGAGACACAACTAACACACACCTGCAGACTACAGAGCTGCAGGTCCATGCCTGGCACCCTTAGGGACTCTGGCCCGAGCTCCCTAAAGTGAGGCATTGGAAACACAGGACTAGCTGGGATCCAGTACGTCTACTGGTGTCTGACCCCCAACCACGAGCACGCTACAAGTGACAACACCACAAACTCTCACAAGTCATTGTCCCACTGTCGTCTTTCCCTCAGCCGTACGTACAATTCAAACACAGTAGTGAGGGTGCCCAGGATACAGGACACAGACCTCAACAGTACACACAGTACCGGGACAAACCCCGAGCACTAACGTGCCTCTCACACAAAACCTGGGGTACCCGACTAGAGAGGCATTCCGGAATAGGCACCGGACCACCACACTCGGCTAGCACACAAACCACGTCAGTCATTTAACACCTCAGTGAAACTTATATCATAATACATTAAATATAATTGGCTCGTCACCAGTCACCATGTGACCTCAAGCTAACCGACACCAACAATACTTAAATCACAATAACAACAATAATCTTGCCTGTCATTGGTCATCTCATGACCTCCATTGCCATATTAATACAATATATCATAATCACATAACAATCATACACATGCTTTACTATTTAAACCATCTTAAATAACCTATATAAGACATCAGAGAACTGGGGCTAGGCTCACGCTGGAACCTCACTGCCGACTTCCACAACCTAAGCATAAGAGTTAAATTATGATGAACACAACGTCGAATTACTTGCCATCCACACACAAGCCACATGCACGGCACTCAAACCACGTAAACATCACGTAAATGACATGTGAAAGCATGCTAATCACGTGAACAATACACTAACTGTGTGAACAACACGCCACCACATAAAAACACGCTCACGGAGCGCTACAGGTGCCAATGCACCACTTACCATTGCCATGCACATCAAACCACGATAGTCGGATAGCCATGCCGTCATGCACACACATAAAACCCCTCAGACCTATTAACGCGACAGGGTCCCATGTCGCCGTCTGAACACGACAACCGATAGGTCGCATTCAAAAGTAGAATGCAACGGGTCAGCCTGTCGCGTTCAGAATGCAACAGCAGGGTCCGTCTCTTTCAAAGGCCGAAAATCTAATCCGAGGACCCCTCTCCGGATCTCCCCCATAAACTCTATAAACTGGGTTTAAACCCATTTTTCATGCTCTTCTCAATGCCCTAGCATGGTATCTACCGTTTAAAAGCATTAAACAATCTAAACATGCACCACATGCAATCCACGTACTAAAACGAGGTGGAATTCCCTACCTTTGTGAAGAACATGTTAAACCAACCACGGCATGGCATCTCCCCCGCTCCATGTGGCGTCCTCGCGGCGAGACCATGCCAAAAACGACACCAACACGTCCAATCTCCCAAAAATCCACCGCAGCAGCCTCCTCTGGCCGAGCAGAGCATGCTGAGCTCTGTTCGGCTGACCTTGCTTAAAAACGCATCACTGTTGGGAACGCAACATAGAGCTCCGTCGCGACCTGAACGCGACGTAAGAGGTCATCGCCTTCACAAGGCTGACGTCAACAAGTCACCCAACGCGCGACACGCGGTGTGCATGCAGACGATGATCGCCAAATAGCAGTTTTAAGAATGTGACACCCAGGGCCATCGCATTCAGAACACGACGCACACCCCTGTCGCGTTCACAGGCAAAAAACCTGTGAGTGCTTTAGGCACAACCTGCCAGCCCATGAAGCTCACAACCTACAAGAACACCTGAGTCATAGACTAATGGGCCACACACTGGCCAACAAACCCGCTAAGCAAGGATCCACGAAGATACGAAAAACATGCGATGTACATTATATCACCTAAAAAGGAATGTCATCCTCGACATTCAAAACAAACCTTAGTAAACGGAACTATCATCTAAAAAGAAACAAAACCATATATAGAACAAGTAGGATACGCTTCCTCTGCACTTGCCTTTCAAATCATCTATGCTGACTGATTCATCTGTTCATTTCCATGCTTGTTCTGCTTTCCTTCTTTTTAATTTATTTCATAGTTGCACTGCTCAATTACTACATTCTGCTTCTTCTATACCTTTCAACTGTAGGTGATTCCACCTTGCTGTTAGCACTTTATCTTCTTAGACTCAGCCTATTTCCACATTTTTCCTGGTTGTGTTTGCAACATTTTTTCTGGGCCGCTTTTCTTGCTTAAAACTCTTCACTTTACTCTGCTACTTTTGGATATTCTGTCCTGCTAAACCCTGCTTAAATTCTCGAATTCTTTGATATCGTTCCACTATTTACTTATCACTGCCAAAACGCTATTCTGCTTTATCTGTGTTCACATTCTCAACTGCCAGCTTCTCAAAGAAAATTACATTACCATAACTGAATTTCTACCTCTTTATACCATTCTAGTCATGCTGCCTTAATTCATATTTGGCCAAAAAAATCACTGTCTCTTTGTCCAACTATGCGTAAACATCAAGCTTTTCTTTAATCATTCAAATCTCGAATAGCATGTGAATATCAAACCTTCCATGCTTTCGCTGCGCTACTCTGATTATTCTGGATATAACAAAATATCCAATAAATTCTGCTTCCAGTTACTTTCCATTTTCACTATTACTTTGATTCTAGCTGGATTCAATTCTAACTTTATTGGCTTCTCAAATCACTTTACTTAATCAATTAAAATTAGAAGGAAATATCAAAATCTCTGAACTTCTTTCTTTAATACTTCAATTTTGGTTGTGCCACATGCTTAAATTCTGAATCCTACCATATCGCTACTGACTTATCCAGCTTTTTTTTTCATTCCTTTCTTGCTTGAATAACATAACTCTGGCTAATCTAATCAATATATTACATAATCTTCAAAATATTTGCTCTCATTGCTGTGACACTGCACTTTCTTATCACATAATAACACTGCTCAACTAACTTTGTTCGTCTTCTACCTTCAACTTTACCGATCTCTTTCTCAATCAGGTGCTACCTGCCTCTAAATTGTTCATTGTTTATCTGATCTTACTTTTCCTTTCTATACTTATTAATTCCAATTTCTATACATTTCTTGCTTTCTCTGTTCTTTTCTGCCATACTATATTCTGCTTATTATTCCTTAATTGTTCTGCCTTTTATTCTTACATTAAACTCTCTAAAATACCCTTATAAAAGAATGCATTTACCCAACTAAATCACATTTGTATATATTGGCAGGCCAACTCTTACTGAGCATTTTCTGAACCCTCTAATTATTTGTTTCATAATCTACTATACCTTTCTTTCTCTGATCAATAACTCTTAATCTGATCTATATTGCCACTTACAATATTCACGATATTATTTTTGCAAATATTTCTCTTATCAATTCCATTATCTGGCTATCTTCACTGTACCATTCATACTGCAATTCCTGCTAATGCATAATCATCCTTCATTGAAATACTGGCAAAGTTAAAATTTGAAACTGATCTCTTTAAATACTATAACTTGCTTTGCCTGATTTCTCTCTTTTCATTTTACTGCTAAATTCTCAAAAGTTGAACCATTGCTACTACATCATACTTACCGTGATCCTTTCCATTCAACCTTCACTTATTCCTCTGATCATTTACCTTGCTATTCCACTTAACCTTATACTTCTCAACTGCTTCTTAATTAATCCATTCTTTCTATTCTGTCCCACATAACTCTACCTTATTTCAAACATTCTTAATCTTAACCTTATCTTTAACACTGTATTCTTTAATAAACCATTCTGTACAATCCTACAAACTGCCACTTACCAAATAAATATCTTTCTTATAAAATTCCTAGAAAAATCAAACTGAGCACTGATCTTCCTTTACTCTCTCTCTCTACTTAACTGACCACCTCTGCATATACTTACATGGATCTCTATATCAAATTCCCCATTATCATCATTATTACAAGAATCACAACAGCACTATTTCCAAAATCTTTACTATATACATCTCTAATCACCAAATACACATCCTTATATGACTGCCACAAATCCTTGCTCCTCTATTTACCAGTACCATATCTAAAACAAATTTGCCTCTCTCAATTATTCCAAACTTCCTAACACTAATCACATTATCACCAGGTTGTTTCGTTAATATTACTAACACAAATCTTGAACACTACAATACCTCCGTCAAGGTCCTCAACCACAATTCTTAACATATACTATTCCTCATTAATAATATTGTTCCTACTGCTGTTCCATCACACTAACACCTTATACTGTCTCTGTCAACTCTGTACCTTGTCAACTCTATACCTAGCTAACACAAATCAGTCATATCCTTCTCAAAACACTACTCTACCTTTCATGATTATCATAACCAAATTCACTAATCTCATTTCAATTGCTATAACTGAAGACTTTTAAACAATCACACTTTAACTGCAGTGGCACTAATGAAACCACTCAACTTATACTACTAATGTCACCATCTCTCTGCCATACTAACAACTGCCAGATGTGCAAACAATCATACCCATTCCACAAATTGGGTTTCTTCTAACCACATCTTCTCTCAGCCACTACCAGTAACTACCACACTTATAAAAGCAATCACACAATTCACATGACAAAACCCACGTGAAAAACCACTTTAAAACAACACAAAACCGTAGACTTACTAACAACAGTGGTCATTAAACCATGTCTTGGGATATTGTAACTTCAATGCTTTTCATATTAACTGGACCATTGCTTGATACCCACTGTAACGGCCCTGGATAATAATACCCAATAAGGCTCCATATCCAGATCTGTCTCCCGCGAACGGACCGAAGTCTCACAGGGGATAGCTTGTACACGTGTCCAATAAGAATATAAAAGACAACCACAACAGTATAAGACACAAGAAAGTACATGTGCTAATATCTTTATATAACAATTTACAACTGTCCCAATACATTATTACATGTACAATTAAAAGAGTACAACTACCTAGAGCATACCCCAAGCTCACACAACACAATTAGCTGTACTGCTGGTGGTATAAGTCTGCCATAACACCTCCCCAAGCCACAAAATGGTAAGTCCTGTAAAGAACTTTAGGGGAGTGAGCCTCAACAAGTCACAGGCTCAGTAGGGGCCACCCAAAAACAACACACAATACTAAAGAACCTCAACCCCAAAGGGTCTCACAGATAGCACCGATAGCCAAACCATATCATGCTCACAATGAAACATAATTAACAACAACTAAAGATAATTACATTAGCTAATACAAATCCCAGAAAGGAAGAGAGACAATAGGACTAGCACAGCACCACTAGTCCGCTCAACAACTGAAATGTCTAGGCCACAAGCCTCACAAGCAAACCATTATAATAACTGGTCGCCTAAGCTACAAGCTTCACATGCAACCTACCCACGAAGGGTAACAGGACTGCATCAGTAAGCCAATCGACCACACACATAAACCACAATCGGAAGCTTACCCAAAGAAGGGTAAAACACAACGTGTGAAAGGTCACAACACTTGACCTTCACGGAACACAAGTTCACCTCAACACCTAAAGGGACTGGTACACAAAGTACCACAACACAAAACTACCCACAAAGGGTACAGTACCTACTACCATGAGGTACCACCATGGAACCACAACCAGAATCGTGCCACCACCAAGGCACACCACAATGGGTAAAACCTCAACCAACCTATCACACACACCAACCACCACCAGTGGCAAAAGCACGAGTCGGAAAGAACAACTCCACCATACGGGAACGGTCTACTGGTTCATGACGCCAGTATCCAACCCGAACAACACAAGAACCACCTCTCAGTCTCGCAGTCATGGACGAAAGGTCCAACTACCGCTCCACAACCACACAGTAAAGCCAAGAACAGTGAGACCACCAACACCACACCTGTAGACTACACAGCTGCAGGTCCCTGCCTAGCACCCTTAGGGACTCTGGCCCGAGCTCCTTAAAGTAAGGCACTGGAAACACAGGACTAGCTGGGGACCAGTACATCTACTGGTGTCCGTACCCCCAACCACGAGCGTGCTACAATCAACAACACAACAAACTCTCACAATTCGCTGTCCCACTGTCGTCTTTCCTGTTGGGTTTACATGAGATTGTCAGATTTACAATTGAAATGATTGTTTTTGATGATGACATTTCATGAACAATACAATTTATGTGATGTGAATGTGTGAACATGATAAGAATGGCAAGTCAAGCAAATGTTAATCAAGAACACATGTTTAATTTGATCATTTATATGTTCATAATATGTGACGGAATGGCTCATCCAAGCCTGTTAACTGATAACAGACTTGACCCGAGTCCGTCTCCCGCGAACGGGCCGGAGCATCACTAGGGATATCACACAACAGTCCGTGAAAACACCAAGGAACACACCATTCCATAAATATATTTCACAAATTTACATAGCCATATTTCCACAAGACTAAAAGAAAGTACAAGGGCCTGGGGCATACCCCAGGGTACAATTGGAAGAAGTAAGTAAACAACTAGCTAAGACGCGGCTCCGAACTGGACGTCGACCGACAAACATCCTCCTCGCCCTCACCTGTGGGGGTAGGGGTGAGCCTCTCTAGTCACTGGCTCAGTAGGGAACTCCCCCAGCACCGAGCAAACCAAAAACATAGGTATGAAGGCAGTAAACTACACTAACAGTTTATAGAACAGCTAAGCAGGATTTAAAGCTGTAAATATACTCACCGTTTACCGACTACATAAAACAACTATATTAAATAAACGGCAAACCCAAACAGGTGTACGAGCTAAAGTAGAGACTTCCACACGCGAGCCATGTAAACTGGTTCGCGACACCAGTAACTGACTCGGACAAACACACACAGGTCTACCTCTCAGTCTCGCAGCCACAGACGAAAGGTCCAGCTGTCGCTCCACGTGAAAAGGTCAAACAACTGTGGAGACCAACTAAACACCACCACCTGCGGACCACACGGTCGCAGGCCCATGCCTGGCACCTCTAGAGACCCTGGCCTGGGCCCTCTAGAGTGAGGCACTGGAAAAGGACTAGCTGGGGACCAGTGTCGACTACTGGTGTCCGTGCCCCCAACTAAGAGCGCGCCACAAGTGACTAGAAACAAACACAAGAGTCACTGTCCCATTGTCGTCTTTCCCTCAGCCGGACGTACAACTCAAACTAAGGAGTGAGGGTGTCCAGGTCAGATGACACAGACCTCGACGGTACAACACAAGTACCGGGACAAAGCCCTGAGCTAACAGCCTGGCTCACAGAGAACCTGGGGAACCCAACTGGAGAGGTAACCACGGTAGGCGTCGTACTACTTGCCACGCACACAAAACCACGTGCACGTCACACACAAACCACGTGAACTCTCACGTAAACCGCGTGCACTAATAGTCCACTACACGTGAACACCATGTAAACACATGAAGAACCAGCTAACTGCGTACCCAGTACGCTAATCTCAGAAACCACGTGCACTAGGTGTACCACAAATACCAATGCACCACTCGATATTGTTAAATATTCAATATAACAACATTTAAATAAAAGCTTGATGGCGGCAATATCGACAGCCGTTGATGGGATGTAGACGACAAGATCACTGGCCGTCTAACTCCCAGCTGAAGAACCTGGCATCAATCGATATTGACGCCAAGCTCCTCGGCTACCAGCTCCCACATAAACCTAGGTCGATTCCACAAGTGTTCTTGGCCCCAAAACCAGTGGGAAACACAACAAAATCCTTTCTCTAACATCCATGCATTATAAACAAACCGTAACAACATGCTTCACTAAATAAATCAATCAACCACCCTTTGACCCTGCATGGAATACCCTTAACCAAAAACATAATTAACATGCAGATTCATGCATTCCAGATGTATTATCACAACAGAAGGAATTAAGAGGGATCGTTCCCTACCTCAAGACGCACTTAAACATCCTAAATCCTCCCGATTCGCACCAAACCCTCTGCGAGCTCCTACGGAGATTACACCTCGCTCCGGCGTTTCCTTGCCCGATTCGTCACCACCTCACATTCCACGATCCTCCAACTAGCCTTCTGCAACCATTGGAAGTAGTGGGAAAGCAAGGGCATGAAAATAGGGTGAGGGAGAGGGAGAACGGAGTGAGGGAACTGCCCTCAGGTAGACCTATATCTTGCAGGTCGCACAGGTTGGCGTCAACCCAGATGTCATTTAGGGAACCGTCACCATTAACATCCACAAAGCCCGCCGTTAAGTTCTTAAAGTTGACGTCACCTTCGATGGACGCCAAACCAGTCAACGACCACACCTGGCCGTCAACCCCTACTCAACTGCAGCAAGTCTATTTTGTTTCAGGACCAAACCTGCGCGCACCACACATCCAAACCACATTGGCCTCACGATGGCCACCATAACCATTACACACATGATCCATAAGGATCTGAAAAACACGCGACGTTACATAATATCTCACTAACAATGTTCTCAAATATAGGTGAGAAAGTGTGCAAGTCAAAGCACCAAAGTCAAGAGCAAAAGATCAAATGAAACACAAAAGGCAATGCCTGTCGACAGCCCCAAAGAGGCATGTCGACAACTAGACATAAACAGCTTCAGAAATCTCAGTGTGAAGTGTGCTTGTTGACAGCCCCAAAGGTGCCTGTCGACAGCCAAGCACAGGGAAGTGAAACAGACTTCAGGACAAGTGTCCCTGTCGATAGAGGCCAATCGCCTGTCGACAGCCACTGATAGGAAACTGTCTCCCGGGAAGCCCAGTCTCCTGGCTTTTGTAATTCTGTCAGCCCCTATCGACAGATGCACTACTTGTTGTTGATAGACGAAAAGAAACTTCAGTTCTGAGATTTCTCTGTGTTTCCTATGTGGATGTTTCCATTTATCATGACTCTCCATACTTGTACACCCCATATATAAGGAACCTTCTGAAGGTACTTTCGTATAGAAGCAGCCACCATACCAAACCCTAGCAAAATCTCAAGAGAAAAGACTCTCCTTGCTGCTCTGCTCCAACCTTCCGTCTAGGAACGAAAGAGCCATTGTCTGAATGGAATTGAAGCCAGGTTGTCCATCTCTCAAGCTTCTCCATCAACTGATACCTGTCAAGACAGCTTGAAGTCATCTGGATGACCATCGTGAAGAGTTTAATATCGGATTTGATACTTCAACTCAAAACTCTTCTTTGTCTCTGTTTTCATATCTTGTGTGTGTGTTGTTGGGACAAGCGACTCTTGTGCTTGATCTACATGGTTAGCGTTGTTCTGATCGTGTGTTTACGTCAGACAGCGTGGTGTGTGTGTGTTGTAGTGAGTGAACTCGCTGATAAGCAGTCGTTTCTACTTGTGTGTGTGGTGACGGTGGACGTAGGATACACAAGTTGTGTACTCCGAACCACCTTAATCCTCATGTTCTATGGTTTGCATGCTTTCACGATAGTTGATTGGTAGGCACGTGGTTTTTACACACGTTAGATAGGTTGTTCGCATTTTATTCACAATAAGCACACTTGATGACCAAACTTTCCCCATGTAAATTAATTCACTTATTCATATATTAATTTTGATGATTAACAAAACAAACTAATGAATACTTGAGCCTTGAGGACAGGAAAAAAGTAAAAGGAAGTTCAACACAATCAGGTAAAACTCTCACTTCATATTCTTTCCTAAGTCATTGCATCGACTTCTATATACACCGTAACGATTTGCTCGTCGCAACGATTTCTTAAGTTGTCATAACGACTTCTTTAGAACTCGCAACGACTTGCTCTCTGTAACGATTTCTTAAGTTGTCATAATGATTTCTTAAGACCTCGTAACGGTTTGCTCGTCGCAACGATTTCTTAAGTTGTCATAACGATTTCTTAAGACCTCGTAATGGTTTGCTCGTCGCAACGATTTCTTAAGTTGTCATAACGATTTCTTAAGACCTCGTACCGATTTGTCTATCGCAACGATTTCTTAAGTGATCACATCGATTTCTGTAGAACTCATAACGATTTCTATATTGTTCATAACAATTTGTCTACCACAACGATTTCTTAAGTGATCACATCGATTTCTGTAGAACTCATAACGATTTCTGTATTGTTCATAACGATTTGTCTACCACAACGATTTCTTAGGTGATCACATCAATTTCTATAGAACTCATAACGATTTCTGTATTGTTCATAACGATTTGTCTACCACAACGATTTCTTATGTGATCACATCGATTTCTATAGAACACATAACGATTTCTGTATTGTTCATAACGATTTGTCTACCACAACGATTTCATAAGTACTTACAACGATTTCATTATGATTTAATGATTCTCTGTCATAACAATTTGCCTATCAACTTATACGATTTCATAAGTCATAAAGGCATCGGCTCTGTTCATATCGATTTTATCAATATTCTTTAATATACGTTGAATAGTCAAAGTCGTGTCTCGCCTGTTTGACTGCTATGCATTCAATGCACTCTGAACGTATCTCTCATGCATGCAGATGATATCTTCCACTATTGTGCTATTCTATCTACATCTTTATTTTGACAGAAAGGAGCTTTGCTAAATATAGCAATATCTTTTCCAACTGTGACTAACAATCAGTGACAGCCCTAGCGGTCTCTTATGTATTTGTGATATGCTTGCAGATACCTGACAATTTATCTGTACAACGTTGGACACAAAAGATAAAATATATCAAACATTTCTTTGACGTGTACTAAAGGATAAAAGACTGAAGATCAGAAGCTTCCTTGCAGACCAGTCTAACGTACACCAGAATGAGAGACAACGGATCTTTAACGTTCAAATTTCAAGTAGAAGCTTAAATACAAGACTACAAGACTTTTAAAGAGAACAATATTCTGTGATAGAGAATTGCCAATCCTTCAAGTCTTCAGTAGTTCAAACAAGAGCGAAGCACTCCTTCCAATACATCCTAGCTCTTTAGCTCTCTGTGTTGAAAAATAAATTCCTGTGAGAGCCAGTGAAGTCTTTTGAGAGAAACCAGTGTTAAAATCCTTCTCTCTTGAGGCTTATTTGCTTCAGACTATAGTTGTTTGAGCTAGTTCCTGAAACCGTTCTTGTGCTTACTTTTATTAGTTTTATTCCCTTTTGTGTGAAGGAAGACCTGGTGGTATCCAGGGTGGTTGTATTCCCTTCTGTGTGAAGGAAGACCTGGTGGTATCCAGGGTGGTTGTTTTCCCTTCAGGTTGAAGGAAGACCGGTTGTGGCTGGGTGTAAGGATCCGTGAGGGGGATAGTACCCTGATAGTGATATCCTGATATATTGCTCAGGGACTGGACGTAGGTCTCTTGTGGATAGGAGTTCCGAACCAGGATAAAATCCTTGTGTCCTGTGGCTGTGTTTTGTTCATTTTCTGTTTCATTTCCTCTAACTCTAACTTTCGTTTAAGTTGTTGTGTAATCTTATTAGTGAACAGGTTTCAATCAAAGATCAATTTTTTAATAACCCATTCACCCCCCCCTCTGGGCTAGCTAGCTGGGCAACAAGTGGTATCAGAGCGAGTCTCTTCGACAAAGAAGAAGCTCAACGATCTGAAGAGTAAAGATCCATGGCAGCCCAAGGTAACTTCGAAGGTCAGTCAGTCACAGACCACCTTTGTTTGATGGAGAAGATTATACCTATTGGAAGACAAGAATGGAGTACTTTCTACAAGGACATGATTACATGATTTGGTCGATTATAAAAGAAGGTGATCTTCTAGTCACCAATCCAAAGGCTCAGTGGACAGATGATGATAGAAGAAGAATATCTTTAAACTGCAAAGCCAAGAGCATCTTGTGTTGTGCCCTCAGCAAGAAAGAATTCAACAGAGTTTCAGCCTGCAAATCCGCAATGGAAATGTGGGAAAAGCTAAGGATTACCTATGAAGGGACAGATAAGGTAAAGGAGACAATCGACATTCTTGTGACTCAATATGAAAGATTCCAGATGCAGTCAGGTGAATCCATAACCAATGTTTAGTAGATTCATAGATATCACAAATGGGTTAGCTGGATTAGGAAAATCTATGTTGTACCAGATATGGTCAGGAAGATCCTCAGATCTCTGCCATCCTCATGGACTCCAAAGGTAACAGCCATTGAGGAAGCCAATGATCTAAAACTAATGTCATTGGAGAAGTTAATAGGATCCCTCATGGCTCATGAGATAAATATGGAGAGATTAGGAGAATCCTCCAGCAGAAAGAAGCAATCAAACGCTCTCAAGGCAAATGAAGATATATCAGAAGAATCACAGGACAACAGTGAAAGCAGTAAGGACAGTGATAATGAAGAAGCAATGCTGTCTCAAAGACTTCAAAGAATTCTAGCAAAGAAGAAGAAGTTCCAGTCTGGGAGAAGATTTTTTAAGAAATAAAGATTTTAGAAAACCATAAGTAAAGGATTTGATGAAAGGAGAAATGATTTGCTATGAATGCAAGAAGCCTGGACACATCAAGGTGATGACCAAACTTTCCCCATATAAATTAATTCACTTATTATATATTAATTTTGATGATTAACAAAACAATACTAATGAATTACTTGAGCCTTGAGGACAAGAAATAAAAGTAAAAGGAAGTTCAAGACAATTAGGTAAAACTCTCACTTCATATTTTTCCAAGTCATTACATCGACTTCTTCATACACAATAACGATTTGCTAAGACATCGGTTTCTTTATAAATTATAAAGACTTGCTAAGTCGTCGCAACGTTTTCTTAAGTGGTCATAACGATTTCTTAAGACCTTGTAATGATTTGCTCGTTGCAACGATTTCTTAAGTTGTCATAACGATCTCTTAAGACCTTGTAACGATTTGCTCGTCGCAACGATTTCATAAGTTGTCATAACGATTTCTTAAGACCTCGTAACGATTTGCTCGTCGCAACGATTTCTTAAGTTGTCATAACGATTTCTTAAGACCTCGTAACGATTTGCTCGTCGCAACGATTTCTTAAGTGATCACATCGATTTCTGTAGAACTCATAACGATTTCCGTATTGTTCATAACGATTTGCTTACCACAACGATTTCTTAAGTGATCACATCGATTTCTGTAGAACTCATAACAATTTCTGTATTGTTCATAACGAGTTTGTATGGTCATAACGATTTGCTTGCCAGTAACGATTTGGTAAGTAATCACATCGATTTCTTTGATGCTTATAATGATTTGTCTTGCACAACGATTTCGTAAGTGGTTGTAACGATTTCATTATATAATGATTCTCTGTCATAACGATTTGCCTATCACCTATAACGATTTCATAAGTCATAAAGGCATCGACCTTCTTCATATCGATTTCATTGTTATATCAATATAATGCTCTTTAATATACGTTGAATAGTCAAAGTCGTATCTCGTCTGTTTGACTGCTATGCATTCAATGCACTCTGAACGTATCTCTATGCATGCAGACGATATCTTCCACTATTGTGCTATTCTGTCTTCATCTTTATTTTGACAGAAAGGAGCTTTGCTAAATCTAGCAATATCTTTTCTAGTTGTGACTAACAATCAATGACAGCCCTAGCTGTCTCCTATTTATTGTTGATATGCTTGCAGATACCTGACAAGATTTATCTATACAACATTGGACACAAAAGATACAAGATATCAAAATATTTCTTTGGCGTGTTCTAAAGGATAAAAGACTGGAGATCAGAAGCTTCCTTGCAGACCAGTCTACGTACACCAGAATGAGAGACAATGGATCTTTAACGTTCAAATTTCAAGTAGAAGCTTAAATACAAGACTACAAGACTGTGAAGACAGACTTTTTTAACAAAACAACATTCTGTGATAGAAAATAGCCAATCCTTCAAGTCTTCAGTAGTTCAATCAAGAGCGAAGCACTCCATTCCAATAGATCTTAGCTCTTTAGCTCTCTGTGTTGAAAAAGAAATTCCTGTGAGAGCCAGTGAAGTCTTTTGAGAGAAACCAGTGTCAAAATCCTTTCTCTCTCGAGGCTTTTTGCTTCAGATTATAGCTATTGAGCTAGTTCCTGAAGCTTGTTCTTGTGCTTACTTTTATTAGTTTTATTCCCTTCTGTGTGAAGGAAGACCTGGTGGTATCCAGGGAGGTTGTATTCCCTTCAGGTTGAAGGAAGACCAGTTGAGGTTGGGTGTAAGGATCCGTGAGGGGGATAGTACCCATGATAGTGATATCCTGAGGTATTGCTCAGGGACTGGACGTAGGTCTCCTGTGGAAAGGAGTTCCGAACCAGGATAAAATCCTTATGTCTTGTGGCTGTGTTTCTTCTGTGCTTGTGGTTTTCATTCCCTCTAACTCTAACCTTCATTTAAGCTATTGTGTAATCATTTAGTGAACAGGTATCAATCTAAGATCAAATTTTAATAACCCATTCACCCCCCCCCCCTCTGGCTAGCTAGTTGGGCAACAAGTGGTATCAGAGCGAGTCTCTTCGACAAAGAAGAAGATCCAACGATCTGAAGAGTAATGATCCATGGTAGCCCAAGGTAACTTCGAAGGTCAGTCAGTCACCAGACCTCCTTTTTTTGATCGAGAAGATTATACCTATTGGAAGACAAGAATGGAGTACTTTCTACAAGGCCACGATTACATGATATGGTCCATTATAGAAGAAGGCGATCTTCTAGTCACCAATGCAAAGGCTCAGTGGACAGATGAAGACAGAAGAAGAATCTCCTTAAATTACAAAGCCAAGAGCATCCTGTGCTGTGCCCTCAGCAAGAAAGAATTCAACATAGTTTCAGCCTGCAAATCCGCAATGGAAATGTGGGAAAAGCTCAGAATTACCTATGACAGGACAGATAAGGTAAAGGAGACAAGAATCGACATTCTTGTGACTCAATATGAAAGATTCCAGATGCAGTCTGGTGAATCCATACCCAAATGTTTAGCAGATTCACAAATAACACAAATGGGTTAGCTGGATTAGGAGAAGTCTATGATGTACCAGATATGGTCAGGAAAATCCTCAGATCTCTGCCATCCTCATGGATTCCAAAGGTAACAGCCATTGAGGAAGCCAATGATCTAAAACTAATGTCATTGGAGAAGTTAATAGGATCCCTCATGGCTCATGAAATAAATATGGAGAGACTAGGAGAATCCTCCAGCAGAAAGAAGCAATCAAACGCTCTCAAGGCCCATGAAGATATATCAAAGAATCACTGAACAACAGCGAAAGCAGTAAGGACAGTGATGATGAAGAAGCAATGCTGTCTCGAAGACTTCAAAGAATTCTAGAAAAGAAGAAGAAGTTCCAGTCTGGGAGAAGATTTTTTAAGAAAAAAAGATTTCAGAAACCAGAAGTAAAGGATTCAAAGAAAGGAGAAGTGATATGCTATGAATACAAGAAGCCTGGACACATCAAGGCAGATTGTCCAATGCTTAAGAAGAATGATCACAAGAAGAAGGATAATTTCAAAAAATTCAAGAAGTATAAAAAGAAAGCAATGGCAGCTGCTTGGGAGAACAGTAGTGACTCATAATGAGTCAAGCTCAAGCGTGGTGAAGAAGAAGCCAACCTGGCTATCATGACCAACATTGAAGAAAAGGTAACTTCTGACTCTTCCTTTGATTCCTGTAATGATTCAGATTCTGATAATCTAGAAAGTGCCTTTAATGAACTTTATGATAAATATAAAGAAGTATCTAAATTACTTAAAGTTAGTAAGAAAAAGTAATCTGTTTAGAAACACTAATTCAGATCTAAAAACGAAAACGAATTAGAGAAACAAATAACTGAACTTAAAAGAAGAAATGAATTGTTATGTGAAGACCTAAAAACTAAAATAAACAAATAACAAAATTGAAAAAATAGGAAAGCACAGATGAATTAAGAAACAATTAAAAACTTAAATGAAGAAAATGGTAAACTATCAAGCACACTAGAGAAATTTACTAATGGTAAAAACTCTCTAATATTAAAAGGTGCTAGAAGAACAGGTAAGAAGAAAAATGGGTTAGGATATACACCCCCAGAAAATGAAGAACCATAGTCTACCCTAAAACATATCCAACACCAAAGTTTATACCTGAACAAGATATAGCATATAAAGCTGAGTTCAAGTATATAGAAAAGGTAACAAAATTATCCTGCTGTGATCACTGCAACAAATTAGGACATATCACAATAACATGCCCAACAAAACATAAAAATGGATAATAAAAGGTAAAATTAATGATACTAACCCATCAGGACCCAAAAAGAACTTGGGTACCTAAAACTTAATGTTTAAATTTCAGGGAAACTCAAAAGCATCCAAATGATACTTGGATAGTGGATGCTGAAGACACATGTTAGGAACCAGAATTCTTTGTCAATCTCCAAGCTGAAGAGGAACAATCACCTATGGAGACAATGGAAAAGGCACAGTGATAGGAAGTGGGTCCGTGAACAACAAAGGAAAATCAGTTATTGAAGATGTGTTGCTGGTCAAAGGATTAAAGCACAATCTCATTAGCATCAGCCAGTTGTGTGACAAAGCCATCAGATTCAGTTCCAAGAATCAAAGCAGCATATTAAAGGATGGAGCAGTCATCTTTGAAGCATATAGAGAAAGAAATTTGTATGTACTCTATCTTGAGGAACTCAGGGATCAAGATGTCTATTTGGAGCCAACAAAGATCAATCAACTGAGCTGTGGCATAGAAGACTGGGACACTGCAGTTTGGATGGATTGAACAAGCTCAGAAAAGAAATCTAGTGGAAGGACTGCCAAAGGTCAACATAAAATGGATAGCATCTGCAGACCTTGTGCAAGAGGAAAGCACACCAAGAACTCTTTCAAATCAAAGACAGTAATGACCACCTCAAGGCCGTTAGAACTACTTCACATGGATCTATTTGGGCCAATGAGGACTACCAGTCTTGGGGAAAGAATTTTGGATTTGTCATAGTTGATGATTACTCAAGATTTACTTGGGTATCCTTTCTAGAGCACAAAGATGACACCTTTGATAATTTTGTCAGCTTCAGCAAGAAAGTTCAGAAAGATCAGAAGTTCACCATCTCTCTATCCGATCAGATCATGGTGGTGAATTTCAAAATGAAAGTTTGCTAGGTTCTGTGATGACCAAGGAATTGAGCACAACTTCTCAGCACCAAGGACACCTCAACAGAATGGAATTGCTGAGAGAAAAATAGAACTCTTTTGGATATGGCAAGAACAATGTTATCAGAATATGACTTGCCAAGATATTTTTGGGCCAAAGCCATCAACACTGCAAGCTACATCATTAATAGGGTAATGATCAGGCCAATCTGAAGAAGACTGCTTATGAACTCTACAAGGGAAAGAAACCTAAGATCAGTCACTTCAAATATTTGGATGTCCTTGCTTCATCACATAACAATGGAAAAAGGGACATTGGTAAGTTAGATGCCAAATCAGATGAAGGCATCTTTATGGGGTACACTTCTAAACCCAAAGGTTATAGAGTTTTCAATAAACGCTCATTATTAATTGAACAAACTGTACATGTTATTTTTGATGAATCTAACCCTTCCTTGAAAAAGGAAGAAATTAGTGACATTGATGATGCAGATGACTTGTCCGAAAAATTAAAGAATACCTCAATTGAGGACAAGGAAGATCCACCTCTGGAAGAACTGCAGCAAACTGAAATTCAACATGCAAATCTTCCAAAAGAATGGAGACATAAGAAAGATCACCCTCTTGAGAACATTATTGTGATCCATCTGTAGGGGTAAGAACAAGAGGTAATGTAATTCCTTGTGATTATTTAGCTTTTGTCTCTCAAATAGAGCCTAAGACAGTCAATGAAGCTTTAACTGATGAATCTTGGATAATAGCCATGCAAGATGAACTAAATCATTCAAGAAAAACCAAGTATGGTCACTTGTTCCTAGACCATCCAATCATTCAGTTATTGGCACCAAGTGGGTGTTCAGAAATAAACTGGATGAGTCTGGAGTAATCTCAAGAAACAGGCCAGACTGGTTGCTCAAGGCTATTCCCAAGAGGAAGGCATAGATTTTGATGAAACCTATGCACCTGTGGCTAGACTTGAGGCTATTAGAATTTTACTTGCTTATGCATCTGCATTAAATTAAAATTATTTCAAATGGATGTCAAATCTGCTTTTTAAATGGTTTTATCAAAGAGGAAGTATATGTTGAACAACCTCCAGGTTTTGATGACCAGAATTTCCAAATCATGTATTTAAACTCCATAAGGCTTTATATGGTTTAAAGCAAGCACCTAGAGCCTGGTATGAAGGCTCAGTACTTTCTTATAGATCATGGTTTCACTAGAGGTCAAGTAGATAGTACATATTTATAAAATCAAAAGTCAAACATATACTACTTGTGCAAATATATGTAGATGATATTATTTTTGGATCTACTGATGAATCTCTTTGCAAGTACTTTGAAAAGCTTATGTAGGGAGAATTTGAAATGAGTATGATGGGGGAGCTAAACTACTTCTTTGGATTACAAATCAAGCAAGGGAAGGAAGGCACCCACATCTGTCAAGCCAAGTACACCAAAGAGCTGTTAAAGAAATTTGGATTTGAAGGTGCAAAGCCACATTCAACGCCAATGAGCACATCAACCAGAATGGACAAGGATCAAAATGGTAAAAAGGTAGATCAAAAGAACTATAGAGGTATGATAGGGTCATTACTTTACTTAACAGCTAGTAGACCAGACATTTTATTTAGTGTATGCATGTGTGCTAGATATCAAGCAGACCCTAGAGAGTCTCATTTAATTTCTGTGAAAAGAATATTAGATATTTAGCTAGAACTCATGATTTAGGTCTTTGGTATCCAAAATCTTGTGAAATAACTTAGTAGGATATTCTGATGCTGACTATGCTGGATGCAAAGTAGATAGAAAGAGCACCAGTGGTTGTTGTCAATTTCTTGAAGGATGTCTGATATCTTGGTCTTCCAAGAAACTAAACTCAGTAGCTCTATCAACAGCTGAAGCTGAATATGTTGCTGCTGGAAGTTGCTGTACACAACTCCTATGGATAAAGCAACAACTTGAGGATTTCGGCATTCATATCAAGTCAATTCCACTACTGTGTGATAATACAAGTGCCATCAACCTCACCAAAAATCCAGTACAACACTTGAGGACTAACACATTGAGGTTAGATATCATTTCATTCGAGATCATGTAGCTAGTGGTAACTTAGAAATTTCTTTTATAGATACAAATGGTCAATTGGCAGATATCTTCACAAAAGCCCTACCTGAAGAGAGATTTACATCTCTTAGAAGGGAATTAGGGATGTGCAATTTGTGAAAAGATTTTGTATTTAAATTGGCATATAAATTTTTCAGATTATAATGAAATCTCTCTCTCCCTCTGGCATTAAGCAAAACTCAGCTTATTTACTTTATTTGACCGCTATTGTGTTAAAAATAGTTTGACCCGTCAAACCTTTTTGTCGCTTTCTGTCGTTACCCTTTTTGGCGCCTCCTTTTTCGATAAAGTATTATTAATTAGTCAAATCATTGTGGGAACGACTCATCTCCCACCTTTACCCTTCTTCTCCTTTATCTGTTCGCCCAAAGCCGATACCCTAATGATTCCAACATCGACTCTCCGCAAGATTTGAAGCCTTCTCTTATTCCCGCGAAGAATCCCTTGAGGGCTTCCATCCCTTCCATCATCTCCTTTCTCCACAACCTTTTCTCCACTCTACCCATGGCCGCTCCAGTGATCTCCGGAAGTGTAGGGGGCTACAGTGCTGAGTATTTGTCCCCTGAGCAGCAGGAAAGGTTTGCATTCGTCAAGACGAAGGTTTGCGGAATAAAGCAGTGGATGTACCAAATCTAGAAAAGAATGGCATGAGCAGTATAGCAGAAACTTTGAGAAGGATGAGTGGATGGATATTGCCACCTTCACCGAGGTAAGCTATCCCGACCTGGTGAAAGCCTTTTATGTTTGTCTAAGGTCAGAGGCGGATGGTCCCTTGTCTCTTCTGTAAAGGTATCCAAATTAAAGTAGATCATGAGCTTTTGCACTTGTTGTTTGGGGTGAAGACTTCTGGACACAGCAGGGTTCACACAGTGAACGATCAAGCAAAGGGTCTTGGCATTATAGGTCCAAGTTTCAGGCTGAGAGACGGGAAATGGATATCAATCAGATGACTGCATTCAACCGTTTACTTCATTTTATTATCTGCCAAATCATAGTTCCCCGCAGTGCCACCTTCTCAACTTGTACTAGGGCAGATTCGGATATGATGTTTCTGGTAATCCAGCAAAAGGAGATTAACATGGCCGAGGTCATGATGGAGAGAATGAAGTTTGCCCATGATCAAATCTGGGATACAAAGAGCAATTGAATGTTTCATTGCCCTATGCTCATCTACTTACCATGATTTTCAACCATTTTGGAGTAAATCTATCTGGGGTAGTTGTGGAAAAGATGGGCCAGTCTATAAGGTCCAGGAACCTAAAGAAAAGTGGATTCTCAGTGCAGAATGGGATATGGACCAAGACCTCTGTGACAGAGGGAGAGGCCATCATTGGAGATGTTCCAGAGATTCCAGAAGAAGCAGCAGATCCACCAGCAGAATTAGAGGTAGAATCAGTAGCAGTAGAACAAGCAACAGCAGAACCTGCAGTGGAAGAACAAGCAGAAACTTCAGGATCACCTGTTATGGAGGTTGACTCTCGTCCTCCAGAAACTCCAATGGGAGAAGCAGTAGCAGGTGTGGCAGATCCCTTCCCACCTCCAGAGTTGCCTCTATTCTAAGAGAAGTGTTGGATTCCTTTCCTTCCACCTCAGTTACTTCAGAAATAGGTGACTTATAGAGACAGAAGCTATGGCACCAGGCCATATGAAAGATCCAATGTAGAATATTATTTTGAGGAGCCAACAGTTGCGCAAGGGGAAGTAGTGATGGATGAAGCTCCTACTGGGGGAGCAAATTGCAAGTGTGTCTCAAGTATCTACTTCTGTGACCGAGGGTCACATTGAAATGGAGGAAGCTCCTAGCCAAGTGGAGCAATTGGAAGTGAGCCTCAAATGTCAGAATCAGTGGCAGAAGGCCACAGTGAGGACATTGTTTTGGAAGAAGCTCCGACTTTGGGGAACAAGAAAATGTTGTTAAATCTGCTCCTATTCAGGGGGAGCAAGGGCTTGGTACAGAAGAAGCACCATCACAGGGGGAGCCCATTGAAAATGCCCCTGTAAATGAAGGACCTAGTACAGGTCATGGTGAATTTGAAGAACCAGTACCTCAGAGAAAAATAAAGAAAGTGGTTCACAGAAGGCAAGGAAAGGGCCACAGGAAAGTTTATTTGAAGCCTATTATGGACATACTAAAGGCTCAAGGAGATATATTATCATTAGTTCAGTCCAGTGTCTAAGGCATTCTTGCCAGTCAAGCTACAGCCACTTCTGAACTGTCTTCAGTCCGAAATGCTATGAGGTGGTTCAACAAGGAATTGTCAGACATGAAGACCATGCTATCAGCAATTTCCAGCACATCTTGGGAGCAGTGAAGTGCCAAATTACAGATAGCATAAACAGTGGATTCTTTTAAGATAAACCAAAGCATCTAAGTGTAAAGCAGCAGCAAAAGAATCCAAAGTTCGAGGAAGGTATTTGGAGGTGGGTGAGAGGGATGTCTCAGCCAAGGTTTGCCGCATCACCGATTCGCCCAGAATCGGTTTTTTTTTATGATTCGCTCCGATTCGGGAGAACGGGCTGATTCGCATGGGAATCGATGGGAATCGATGGGAATCGGTCCGATTCGCATGGGAATCAAGCGAATCGGGAATCCCGTGATATGCTCCGATTCGATCCGATCCACCAAACCATCTCTGAGCCATTAACAGACAGATGTCAGGCTGGGTCAAGCCCAAGGCCTAAGAAGAGCCTTTGGCCAGGCAAAGGCTTCTTCAGGCCTACAGCCCTAAAGATATGCCATCTGTATGATGTCAAATATGTGATATACTACAAAAGTCACCTATAAGTTGCACTTCTAAAATTGAACAAGAGAGTTATCAGACTGAGCCTGACCCTAACATTTGAGGTCAGACATATCCCAAAACTGGCATTCAAGAAGAAGAAAGAAAAAGAAGAAGAAGAAGAGGAGTCTGGCGGCGGCGGACATGTGGGAGATCTCTTTCCCCCTTGCAACTTCCTTGGAAGTGCGAAAGGAGGGAGGGGCAGACAGGCAAAACACAACCGATCTCTGGATCAGCTGTGTTTTTAAGGCAGATCCGACTTGTATCGGGGTGGATCGAGCCCTTATCGGGTAGAATCGGTTATGGATTGGCCGATTTTGCCCGATAAGGGCTCGATCCGGTGGTCCCTCTTAAAATTTAAATTTCGATTGCCTGGATTGACCATGGATTGGCCGATCTATGGTTGATCCTTTCGATCCAGGCCAATTCATATCGCTTCCAGCCGATTCAGCTGGAATCCTTGGATTCTGGGGGACTTATCCCTAGAATTGGATCGCTAAGCGTTGATTCGATCCTGAATCAGCCGATTCAGGGCCAATTTCGGCGATTCTGCATTCCATGGCCTGAGCCAAGTAGAGGCCAAAATCTCTTGCGCAGTGTTGCCTCCCTCTTGGCCCAGCGAAGTCCATGAGGTTGGGATCCCCATGAACCATAGGTTAGTGCCCACCCTGCATATATGTCCACGGTCCCATTGATACTGCGACTTCATGGTTTCTCTTGAAGTGTGTTTCCAGCTTTCCCACCTTGAGGGACAATTAAGTTTGAGTCAGATGCTCTAACAACTAATGTTTAGTAAAAGAAATACGAGTTTTTTTTAGTTTTTAGTTATTTGAATCTTTTGAAATTAGCTTTTAGTCCTTGTTTTCAGGGACTAAAAAACTAAACATTAAAATTAGTATAAAAAAAAATCCCTGAAAAGGACTTGCTTTTGTGGAAAGTTAAGGTTCCTGAATCTTGGGACTAAAAGCTAATTGCAAAAGATTACAGGATTAAAAACTAAGAACCTAAAGTTAGGCAACTAATCTGATGGACATTAATGCAACTACTTACATGGTGTGCGAGTATTTTAGACCGTGCAACTTTAAGATGGTAAATCCACAACTAATACATTAGGAGTGTATGCAATGGACCCTACATAAGTTCAATATATTTTTTATTTATCTCCTGTGTATCCTTATATCCATCAAATTTTTCATGTGCTTTTGGTTTTCCAGGCCAGATACATGTCACATATTTGTAGATGTTGGATTGGTTTTCATGTTGAATTTACATGGTCCAAAGCTTTGGAATTCATTGAAGTGAGAAGCAAGGATAGCCATGTTATCTACTGTCTTTTGAAGAACTCGTATTTATATCATGTTTAATGTAATGTACAAGGTGGATAATATTGTTCAGTGGGCATCATAGATCACTTCTTTATTTGTCGCACATAAGTTTGATATCATCTATTAGCTAGTGAATTTGTAATTAATTTAAACTTTTAAACCTTTTGTAACTAATTATCATTTTCTAATGGAAAAAATGATTTATTTGGTTTAGTATTTAATTTGGCTTCTGAGGGTCATCTCCACTCTGTCTGGCTGAACTTTTCTAGGTTGCAGCATTCAATGTATCTTAAAAGCTAAATTCATAGTGATCATTGTCCCGGTCTGCCGAATCTTCGCATTTGAATCTGTACTCCATACATGTTTACTATTAGGGGCTTCAGGTTCCTCCGATTATCCTCAACAGGATCGTGGACTTTCTCCTTCTGCTACTCAAAGCAGAGCATGTTCCTCGGCCACCAGGGCCACCACATAAGAGTCAGGGCCATCTGGGCCATCAGTGCAAGCTTCAGGTCATCAGGACCATCTCATCAAGAATTTAGGCCATCTGGGCCGTCTGCAGTTGTCAGCAAGGTCAAGCAAAAGGGAAAGAGCCAGTAGCAGCTACCAAGGCCCCTGAAACTTCTACTCTTGCACTCCAATCCCCTCCTCACTTTCATCTTCTTCTACAGCCCCTCCAGCTCCACCAACCTTCAAACCCCTATGCCTCGCACCCAAACCTCATCCTCTATCATTCCATCTCAACCTTCCTTCTCTCCCCCTTCCTCTCAAACCTCAGCTCCATCTTCACCTCTCTCTAAAACTACTCCAGTTCACCCATCTTCATCCTTCAATCCCAAACATCTCTTCTATCCTCCTACTCCTCCTTCTTCTGTCACTTTCATTCCGGAATCACCTCAAATTCACAGTGACTTTGACACTAATCTTCCGGATGACTTTGAGAGAAGTACCCTCATCTCCATACTATCCACTGCCACTCATGTCCACAGGACTGATCCTCCCAGTCCTGCCAAGAAGAAGAGGAAACATTCATCCTCTGTCAGCATTCGTTCCACACCATTATTTCCTCCTCTTTGGTACTCTCTTACCCTCGACCCTCAGAGAAGATCCATCTATAAGGAATACCTTCAAAAATGTATCCTTTCCACTATCTATGGTATTCCCTTCCTCAACCTCTCTGAGCATCTAAACATTGTTCTTCCTCTTTGCCAGTTCTCCAACCTCAAAAATCCAAAATCTATGAGGGGACTGAGTTCAAGACTGAAGCACAGTAGGCCAGCGTCAAGGGAAACAAGCCTCAGTACTCCAAATACTTGACTGCCCGTGCAGAAACCCTTACCCATAGAGATCACCCACTCACTCTTTCTGAGTGGTTCCTTCTTCGGCATAAGACCTCTTCGGGCCCATTCATTCTAAAAGAGATCATGATAGCCAAGAACTTCCAGTTGTATAGTGATTTCTGCTACTTGAACAAGCTGCCTGAAGTCCAATTATACCAATTTCATTCAGCCATAGTGATGCTTGAGATCAGAACATCCAATAAATCTTCCCCTCACAGTGGATTTTGAAAACCTCAAAGTTGACTCTCCAGTTCTTCTGCCGAAGCTACACTCCCTAGTGTTGACTCAGATGCAGGCTCCCATGCCTTTGATATGTTTGCTAAGCAGAGGGCAGAATGTCAGCTAGGGGTAATGCCTTCCTTTTTGCGGTTTTTTTCAGAGAATACCACTCTGGCCGCATTTCCTCCCAAGTCTTGGCTCCACTCATTTCTGAGTGTGAGAGGCTTTCTCCCTCCGTATGGGAAACGCTCTACAAGGAACCCCATCTTCAGTTGCAAGCCATTAACAGTTCCTTGATCCGTCAAGCTAAGCCTATTCTATCAGCCGAAGCCTTCTTGGATCTCAACTCCATAAATCTCATTCAAGAGATATGTTCAGTGGGCAGCCAAATATACTGCCTTCTATGCCTTAAAGAAGGATCTTCTTGATCAGAAGATTATCTATCCAATCTCTCTGGATAGATTTCTCCATGTGCCAGTTTTGGAAAAAGCACCTACTTCAGATTCAACTGGACAGAGATCAGTATGGAGAATTCCTGGAAGAGCAGCGGCAGCTATACATTCAGAGGATCACTCCAGCCATGGGTTCTTCCTTCTTAGTTGCTCCTGGTGTTTTCCACCAGACTTTTGAAGATATGGAGATCAAGGCATGGGCTGCCATTTCTCAGCATGCCTCTCTTTTGTCTCCGTTGTATTATCTTACTCCTAATTAATCCAAAGCTTTCTCTCTTCTTTGTCTCATAGACTATCTTTTTGCTTATTAACAAAAAGGGGGAGAAGACTAAAGCAACTCTGAAAAACATGTCTGTTTCATTTATGCTGTTTAGTATATTTTCTCATCATCAAAAAGGGGGAGATTGATGACCAAACTTTCCCCATATAATTAATTCACTTATTTATATATTAATTTTGATGATTAACAAAACAATACTAATGAATTACTTGAGCCTTGAGGACAGGAAATAAAAGTAAAGGAAGTTCAAGACAATCAGGTAAAACTCTCACTTCATATTCTTTCCTAAGTCATTGCATCGACTTCTTATACACCGTAACGATTTGCTCGTCGCAACGATTTCTTAAGTTGTCATAACGCTTCTTTAGAACTCGCAACGACTTGCTCGCCGTAACGATTTCTAAGTTGTCATAACGATTTCTTAAGACCTCGTAACGGTTTGCTCGTTGCAACGATTTCTTAGTTGTCCAAAGATTTCTAGACCTCGTAACGGTTTGCTCGTCGCAACGATTTCTTAAGTTGTCAAACGATTTCTTAAGACCTCATAACGATTTGCTCGTCGCAACGATTTCTTAAGTGTCATAACGATTTCTTAAGACCTCGTAATGATTTGTCTATCGCAACGATTTCTTAAGTGATCACATCGATTTCTGTAGAATTCATAACGATTTCTATATTGTTTCATAACAATTTGTCTACCACAACGATTTCTTAATTGATCACATCGATTTCTGTAGAACTCATAACGATTCTGTATTGTTCATAACGATTTCTACATACGATTTCTTAAGTGATCACATCGATTTCTGTAGAACTCATAACGATTCTGTATTGTTCATAACGATTTGTCTACCACAATGATTTCTTAGTGATCACATCGATTTTGTAGAACTCATACGATTTCTTTATTGTTCATAACGATTTTCTACCACAACGATTTCATATGATTTAATGATTCTCTGTCATAATAACGATTTCCCTATCAACTTATAACGATTTCATAAGTCATAAAGGCATCGACTATGTTCATATCGATTTTATCAATATTCTTTAATATACGTTGAATAGTCAAAGTCGTGTCTCGCTGTTTGACTGCTATGCATTCATGCACTCTGAACGTATCTCTCATGCATGCAGATGATATCTTCCACTTATGTGCTATTCTGTCTACATCTTTATTTTGACAGAAAGGAGCATTGCTAAATATAGCAATATCTTTTCCAACTGTGACTAACAATCAGTGACAGCCCTAGCTGTCTCCTATGTATTTGTGATATGCTTGCAGATACCTGACAAGATTTATCTTGTACAACGTTGGACACAAAAGATACAAATATCAAACATTTCTTTGACGTGTACTAAAGGATAAAGACTGAAGATCAGAAGCTTCCTTGCAGACCAGTCTAACGTACACCAGAATGAGAGACAACGGATCTTTAACGTTCAAATTTCAAGTAGAAGCTTAAATACAAGACTACAAGACTTTTGAAGAGAACATATTCTGTGATAGAGAATTGCCAATCCTTCAGTCTTTAGTAGTTCAAACAAGAGCGAAGCACTCCTTCCCATACATCTTAGCTCTTTAGCTCTCTGTGTTGAAAAAGAAATTCCTGTGAGCCAGTGAAGTCTTTTGAGAGAAACCAGTGTCAAATCCTTTCTCTCTTAAGGCTTATTTGCTTCACACTATAGCTTTTGAGCTAGTTCATGAAGCTGTTCTTGTGCTTACTTTTTTAGTTTTATTCCCTTCTGTGTGAAGGAAGACCGGTGGTATCCAGGGTGGTTGTATTCCCTTCTGTGTGAAGGAAGACCTGGTGGTATTCAGGGTCGTTGTTTTCCCTTCAGGTTGAAGGAAGACCGGTTGTGGCTGGGTGTAAGGATCCGTGAGGGGGATAGTACCCTTGATAGTGATATCCTGAGGTATTGCTCAGGGACTGGACGTAGGTCTCCGGTGGAAGGAGTTCCGAACCAGGATAAAATCCTTGTGTCTTGTGGCTGTGTTTTGTGCGTTTGCTGTTTCATTTCCTCTAACTCTAACTTTCGTTTAAGTTGTTGTGTAATCTTTTAGTGAACAGGTTTCAATCAAAGATCAATTTTTTAATAACCCATTCACCCCCCTCTGGGCTATCTAGCTGGGCAACAACACTAACTGAAATTCAAATCAAACTTGAATCTGTTTAAGAATTTGATAAGCTTGTGTTCTCATTTAAAAAGAAGTCAATCTTGGTTAAAGTGAGTTGTAATCTATTCAACCCCCCCTTCTAGATTACCATATTGGGCAATTCTGCACATCTTTCAATTGGTATCAGAGCAAGGTTTCTCTGACTTACTGCTTTTAAAGCTTGATCATACGATCAGGAGATTCTCGATCTCATGGAATCTAACAAGGGGTTAATGCCTGAGGGACACTCAGTGTCCAGGCCACCCTTCTTCAATGGCACTTACTATTCTTATTGGAAAAATTGCATGCAGGTGTTTCTGAGAGCTCAAAATTTTGAGCTATGGAAGATTGTCAGCAAGGAGCTACACCCTTCCTGAGGACGAAGATACCTGGACAAAGACCAGAGTGCGAAGGGAACTCTCAACTGGAGCGCCTTAAACATGATGCAGTGCGCAGTGCATCCCAAGGAGTATTCAAGAGTCTCCACATGCACCTCAGCAAAAGGAGATGTGGGACAAGCTTGAACTCATATATGAAGGTACGTCTGAGGTAAGGGAAACCAAAGCAAGCATGCTAATATCTGAATATGAAATGTTTAAAATGAAAAATGATGAAACCATATCAGATATGTTTGCTAGATTCATGTTAATAATCAATGGTCTGAAAGGTCTTAAGAAAGAATACTCAGAAAGTGACTTAGTTAGGAAGATACTTCGGTCTCTTCCATCCTCATGGAACACTAAGGCCACTGTCATTGAGGATTCTAAAGATCTTTCAAAAATGAAATTGGATGAATTAATTGGCTCCCTGATGACATATGAAATAAATGTGAGAAAAAAGAAATTGAAGAAAACCCAAAAAAATCAATTGCTTTAAAAGCTTTCAACAAAAAATTCTTCAAGTTCCAAAAGGATGCTCAACAGGAAAGTGATGAAGATCGAACGTCTAGTGAGAGTGAGAACGATGAAATGGCAATGCTCACTAGACAGTTCAAAAAATTCCTTAAATTCAAAAGGAAAGGCTCAGGTAACTCCAAATCCTTCCAGAAGAAAGATTTTTCAAATAAATTTGAGTCTAACAAAAAATCTGACATTGTGTGCTATGAGTGCAAGAAACAAGGGCATATGAGAGGAGAATGCCCGGAACTCAAGAAAAAATTGAAGAAAGAAAAGTTCACCTTCAAGAAAGCCAAGGCAATGTTGGCAACTTGGAGTGATGAAGACGAAGATGAGGACGCACAAGCAACCTCTGGAGATGAAGAAATTCAATGCTTAATGGCAAGAAGTGACGACTCCAATGAGGTAAACTCTTCCTTGAAAGCTATTCTGTGATGAATGGGAAGAAGCATACACTATCTTATTTGAAAAATTCTGTGAATTCAAATCTGAAAACAAGGCATTGAAAAAGAAAATCAATTCTATTGTTCATAGCACAAACAATGATGAACAAATTGCATCCTAAATAAAGAAATTGAAATGATGAGAATTGATGAGGAAGTTCACAGTGAGGAAATGGATTGCTTGAAAATAAAATTGCAAGAAATTCAAAAGGAAAAGGAAAGTCTAACCAACTCTCTTGAATGTCTTCAAAATGAACATCAAGAAACTAAGAAAAAGTTGGAAAAGGCTGAAAAAGATCTAAAAGAAAAATCTGAAGATCTTACAAGGTTTGTTAAGGGAAAGCAAAATCTTGATGCAATTTTGGGATCAATATCTTTGTTGCAAAACATGGAATTGGGTATCAACCTGCAAACAAAAGAAAATGGGAGAGACATTGATAACTTCTTTTGTTGATCCTAGCCCAAGCACAAGCAAACAAGTCCCTCCAAAGAACAAGAAAAATCAAATCAAGGGTAAGCAACACCAACCAAAAAAAGTCCTCAAGTGTTCAGAAGAACAAGCCACCTGTCGACAGGCTCAATGAAAGCTGTCGACAGGCATGGAAGACTGTTGCCAAGGGACAGTCATCCAGGCAATTTTTGGGTAAAAAGAAAACAAATGTTCTGAGAAAATCCTCATCATGCAGCATTTGCAAGAAAATTGGTCATAAAGAAAATCAATGCTGGAATAATTCAAATAAACAGAAATGCAAGCAAATCTGGACAAAGCATTTACTTTTTGGCATGAATGATACACTGGGACCCAAAGTAATTTGGGTACCAAAACCTCTTGTCTGATCCACATATGCAGGAATGCCTAGCAGCCCAAAATCAAAACAAATGGTACTTGGATAGTGGCTGTTCGAGGCACATGACGGGCGACAAAGACAAATTTTGTTTGCTGGTTGAAAAAGACGGAGGTCAAGTTGTCTTTGGAGGTAACAATAAAGGCCAGATCATCGGCACAGGTAAGGTTGGTAAGTATGCCTCTAACTCAATAGACAATGTTCTGTTAGTTGATGGTCTTAATCACAATCTGCTTAGTATAAGCCAACTGTGTGATAAAGGTCATAAAGTTGTGTTTGAATCAAACTCATGTCAAATTGTTGATAAGGAAACAGGAAGTATTAAATTTTCTGGAAAAAGGGTGAACAACATTTATTTGGTGATTTAGATGATCCAGAAAATGAGAATTTGTGTCTTGTTGCAAATAGACAGGATGAGCTCACTTTGTGGCATCGTAGGCTTGGCCATGCAAGCTACAATGTCTTGCACAAGATTATGAGCTGAAATTGGTAAGTGGACTTCCTGAAATTTCTTCAATAAGAATGAAAGTTTCTGTGATGCATGTGCACAGGAAAACAAACCCGAAATCCTTCAAATCAAAAGCACCGGTAAGCACCTCTAAACCATATGAACTGCTGCACATGGACCTTTTTGGACCTACTAGAACTCTAAGTCTCAATGGCAAACGGTTTGGTTTTGTCATTGTGGATGACTTTTCTAGGTTCACATGGGTCAAATTCTTGGACAAAAAATGAAGACTCAAAGTCTTTGAAGATTTCTTTAATAAGATTGAGCATGGAATGTTCATAAGATATGCTCAATCCGCACTGATCACGGGGGAGAGTTTGATAACAATTCTTTTCTGATTTTTGCAGGCTCCACGGGTTAGAACACTTGTTTTCTTCTCCAAGGACTCCGGAGCAAAATGGCGTAGTGGAGAGAAAGAACAGGACCCTGGTGGAAATGGCTCGCACTCTTCTGGTCGAAAGTCAACTTTCAAGGAGCTTTTGGGCAGAAGCGGTGAACACCTCATGCTATATTCTCAACAGAGCCATGGTAAGACCTGTGATAAAGAAAACTCCCTATGAACTGTTAAAAGGTAAGAAACCCAGTATTGGGTACTTCAGGGTTTTGGCTCAAAAGTCTTTATTCATAACATGATAAAGTTGATCTAGACAAGTTTGAAGCCAAAAGTGATCAAGGTATTTTTCTTGGATACTCAGAACACTCTAGAGCATATAGGGTGTTTAACAATAAGAATAAAACTGTGGAAGAAACCACATGTCGTCTTTGATGAGTATCATGCAAAATTAACAATTCAAATCTTCACAGGATTCAAGATGGAGATGATGAAACAATTCTCGAAGAAGACAACACAGAGAAGCAAAAAGAGAGTCTCAAACAGCACCAAAAACTAAGAGTGGATATTTCGCAGGTATGATGATGATGATCATCAAATCCTTCTCAAAAAGGGAGATGATGAGCCTAATGAAGATCCACAAGAGGAAGACCTCAAGGTGAATCCCCTCAAGCAAGCCCTCCTCAAGAACAACCTCCACAAGATCAATTTCCACAAGTCCAAGATCAACCCGGCCCTTCAACAATCACAAATGTGAGGTATTCCAAAGATCACCACTTGATAATGTGATAGGAAATGTAAATGATAAAGTTCAAACTAGGTCTCAGGTTAGACAAATAGTTGAACAAGATCATTTAGCTTTTGTTTCTCAAGTGGAACCTAAAAATGTGGAAGAGGCACTAAAGGAAAACTCTTGGATAGATGCCATGCATGAGGAACTTGGTCAATTTCAAAGAAACAATGTCTGGAGTTTAGTTCCTAGAACCCCTGAGATTTCTGTCATAGGTACAAGATGGGTATTTAGGAATAAGCTAAATGAAGAGGGTAAAGTGGTGAGAAATAAGGCTAGACTGGTAGCAAAAGGATACAATCAAGAATTTGGTATAGACTTTGAAGAGTCCTTTGCACCTGTAGCTAGACTTGAAGCAGTTAGAATCTGTTGGCGTATGCATGCTCACACAAGTTTAAACTTTTTCAAATGGATGTTAAAACTGCCTTCTGAATGGCTACATCAAAGAGGAAGTCTATGTTTCTCAACCACCTGGTTTTGAAATTCTGAAATGCCTAACCATGTTTACAAGTTGCACAAAGCTCTTTACGGTTTTGAAGCAGGCACCTCGAGCTTGGTACGACAGGTTAAGCAACTCTTGGTGAGTAAAAACTACTCAAGAGGTAAGGTGGACCAAACACTCTTTACTAAGAAAGTTCGCAATCATAATTGTCGTTCAAGTTTATGTGGATGACATTATATTGGTTCCACTAACCATCACTGTGTGAGGAGTTTTCCAAACATATGCACAGTGAATTTGAGATGAGTCTAATGGGGGAGCTTCAATTCTTTCTTGGTTTGCAGGTAAAGCAACATGAAGACGGCTTCTTCATTAATCAAGAAAAATATGTTAAGGAGCTTCTCAAAAGATTTCAATTTGAACAAGCCAAACCTGCCTCAACCCCAATGAGCACAAGCATTAAACTTGAAAATGATGAGAAAGGTAAACCGGTAGATGCAAAGCAATTCCGAGGTATGATGGCTCACTCCTTTATCTTACTGCAAGTAGACCGGATATACAGTTCAGTGTTTGCCTTTGTGCTAGATATCAATCTAGTCCAAAGGAAAGTCATTTGGTTGCAGTTAAGAGAATATTCAGATATCTCTCAGGTACGTATGATTTGGGTCTTTGGTATCCAGCAGGAAGTAGCTTTGATTTGATATCATATTCTGATGCTGACTATGCTGGATGTAAAATTGATAGAAAGAGCACTAGTGGGTACTGCCAACTTCTTGGTGGTTGCATGGTTTCGTGGGCATCCAAGAAGCAACATTCGGTTGCACTCTCCACTGCAGAGGCAGAATATGTTGCTGCAGGGAGTTGTGCGGCTCAAGTGTTGTGGATAAAAAGTCAACTGTCTGACTACAATATTGACATTGGATGCACACCTATCCTATGTGACAATACTAGTGCCATCAATCTCTCAAAAACCCAGTTCAACACTCAAGGACCAAACATATAGAAATAAGACATCACTTCTTGAGAGATGAGGTAGCCAACAAGTCCTTGGAGCTTAGTTTTACCCACCGAACAATAGTTGGCTGACATCTTCACCAAACCATGGCAGAGGATAGGTTCACTACTCTGAGAAGAGAATTGGGATTGTGCAAAATGCAATGAAATCCTTACGAATTTTGGGTATATGCTCTTATGTGTAATGGTTATGGGGTATATCAAATGGTGAACTGTGGAAGAACAAGTTATGCTTGTTTGGAAACTATCATTATGCATGAGAAAACATTCTCCGCCACGTATCCATAGTTAGTTGCATCTAAAGATCATTTACTTCAAACGAGGTCTATGGGTTCTTTACAATTTGCCCATTCATGTTTACACACACATGGATTCTATTTCACCTGTACTTTTCATGAACTTATGTGCAAATGCTTGTTATACATGTGAAACCTTGATTTGAATTGCTTGAATGTTTGGCCTACACAAGTACACACTATGGGGGGAGAAGTTCAGGTTAGATGAATGAATTCTTGAGGGAAAATCTTCACATTTCACATACCACATTTTCCTAGCATGGAGTTCCAATTTTCTCTCATCCTAGCCTTAAATTGTCTTGTACAAGCTCCTGTCGACAGCACTAATCCATTCTGTCGACAGACATGCCTCCACAGAACCCAGATTTTGAACCCTGTGTGCCTCTATCGAAGGCCCAAACCATCTGTCGATGCTAGGCACAGTTTTTGAATCCCCGAACTCAAAACTTCTGTCTGTGTGCATCTGTCGACAGCCAAAAATCCATCTGTCGACAGCTTTATTCAGTATGAAACCAGAAATCTCCAGCTGTGTACATCTGTCGAAGGGTCCTTTTAGCTGTCGACAATATCCACTTTCCAAGCAATTCCTCCATCTTTGTCAATATTCTTCATGAGCATACTTCACTACTGTATTTAAGGTGAAAAATGGTGACTTACTTGTGTTATAATCTTTCATATCCACATAATACCAAAGATATTGTCTAAATCACAATGATTTTGACATACTATTCTTTGTGAGTCTAGGTTGTATCATTTTGAGTACATTTAACAAATCACATGAGTCTAATCTAAATCACTTGAATAACTCCCTTGTGGAATATCATTTTTCAAAGTCATGTGCTAAGTTCAAAGGTCGTTGAGGGTATGTCTTGCATTGGCTTTAAACCTTATCTAATTTTAACCTTGAGTTTTTAAAAAAAAAAAACAAGCGGAGAAAGCTACCTATTTCACAAAAAAAAAAACAACACAAACGTGTATCAAATTTAATAGAGAACAAGGCAGAGCAATGCTGAGTATTGCTAAGTAACCGGGGATATGGGCATCACAAATGTCTGTCTTCATGTCAAAGGTTTACTCATTATCTCTGTCTAATGGTCTGATGGACACTTCCACCGAGTAATGGGGTACCGGCATTACCCATGTCTATCTTCACGTAAAAAGGTCAAGTGATCCTAATTACCACTTTTCTCTTCTGTTCAATAAGAAACAAACATAATAGATGAAATAGAGTGTAGCCTCCTCATTTTCTTATCAAGGCCAATTTAATGTTAATGATTAATTGCCCGTGTAGACATATATTTCACACACCGTTTGACTGTCACCCATAAAGAAATATGTTTTTCTGCAATGGCTTTATTCAAGAGGATTATCTTATTTCATATGTTTTGTATAATGTATTCTTCATGAGCAACTTGAGATTCCAGGAATATTTTTTAGAACCATTGTAGATGCTTGACGTGTCCCAATTATTAGTGGGTATGACATTTATAATGAGTATTTCCTAATTCCCACCTTATATACCCATTGGAAGCTCGTTACCTTGAAAAATCTATCACAATACCCTCACTGGCAAATCTGTAAGTGCCTGTCGACATATGACTGTTCACCTGTCGACAGCGGCGGCAGGGTTTGTTTTGGAAGCCCAACGGGCGGCTCATTAGGGCGGATTTTGTGGGTCCCTGTCTCTTCAAATCCCTTCCCACTTTTTTAAAAAGGAAACCACGACCCTTTCCTCCCTTTCTCACTTCCATAAACTCCCTCCTCCTTCCTTCTCCACGAAAACCCCTCTTCTCCAGAGCGCCAGAGCAAAGTCTGCCTCTCCTTGGTGTCTCCTCCTTCTCGTGTCTCCTTCCTTCTTCCGAGTTCTCTCACTCCAGGATCCTTCTTCTAATGGCTCCCAAGAGCAAGAAGCTTGCCTCCCGTCGCCGTCCTCGTTTCCCCAAGCCGGCGAGGGTTCTGCTGGGTTTATAGGAATTTATATTGATGATGTTTTTATGAGAAATTGATAAGCAATACATGAGTACTTGATGACACTTCATGAACCATGTAACACATGTTCAACTTGATCATTTAAATGTTCACGTTATCTCACTAACAATAGTCTTACATGTAGGCGAGATTGCACAAAAGAAAGTGTGTTAAACAAGAGCAAAAAGATCAAGAAAAGCTCAAAAGACAAGCACATGTCGACAGCTCCTCAGCTGCCTGTCGACAGAAAACCGCAGACAGAAACACACCAGTTCTGAACATAGCCATCTGTCGACAGATCCAGTCGACTGTCGACCGCCACTAGAGGAAAACCATTCCGGGAAGTTTAGAGATCTGGCAAATGTAAATCTGTCTCTAGCTATCGATAAATGATCTAAGGCCTGTTGACAGACGTAAACAGAATCTCAATACGAGATCTCCATATGTTTCTTGTGTGGGTGTTTCCTTGTTCCATGAATCTCTATACTTGAACACCCATATAAAAGGAACTCTTTGGAGTTAATTTCGTATAGAAGCAGCCACCATCCAATACCCTCAGAAAATCCAAGAGAAGAAGTCTCTCTGCTGCTCTGCTTCAACCTGCCGCCTAGAAAATAAGAAGATCCATCTTCCAGGCGTAGGTGAAGTCAGTTTGTCGGTGACTCAAGCTTCTACATCAACTTGAACCTGTCAAGACGAAGTTTGAAGATCATCCAGACGACCTGTAGAAGAGTTCTACATAAGTATTTGATTCTCCAACTCAGAACCCTTCTAAGTCTCTACTTTTACTTCTGTGTGTGTGGTTGTGGATCAAGTGATTCTTGTACTTAATCTACGTGGTCTTTGTTGATCTGATCGTGGTTTCACATCAGACAACTCGTGTGTGTGAGTTGTAGTTCTGAACTAGCTCATAAGCAGTGTTTCTGCGTGTGTGTGTGGACGGTGGACGTAGGATACACAAGTTGTGTACTCTGAACCACCTTAAAACCTCGTGTCATGTGGTTTGCACGTCTTTATGTTAGATGTTTGGTAGGCACGTTGTTTTCACACACGCTAGATAAATTGCTACTCTATCTATCTATAACTAACACATCAAAGTTTAGTTTACACTCTGTTGCAAGTCTCAAAAGTTTGTGTTTTTCATCAAAAGAAGGTGGTTGTATTTGTAATTGGTAGTAATCTATTCAACCCCCCTTCTAGATTACCATATAGTATAATCCGCAACCTTTCAATTGGTATCAGAGCGAGGGTTCTCGATTTACTGTTGTATTTATTTGATCTTACGATCAGGAGAGTCTCGATCTCATGGAATCTAATAAGGGGTACATGGCCGAAGGACAGTCTGTGACTAGGCCACCCTTCATTGATGGTAATGATTATCCCTATTGGAAAAAACCGCATGCAGGTGTTTCTGAGAGCGCAAAACTTCAAATTGTGGAAGATTGTCAGCAAAGGAGCATACACACTTCCCGAGGACGAAGACACCTGGACGAAGGACCAGATTGCGAAGGGAACTCTCAACTGGAGCGCCCTGAACATGATGCAGTGCGCAGTTCATCCCAAAGAATACTCAAGGGTCTCCACATGCACTTCAGCGAAAGAGATGTGGGACAAACATGAACTGATCTACGAAGGTACGTCCGAGGTAAGGGAATCAAAAGCAAGCATGCTAATTTCTGAGTATGAAATGTTTAAGATGAACAATGATGAAATCATCTCAGACATGTTTGCAAGGTTCGTGCTAATAATAAATGGTCTGAAGGGTCTTAAAAAAGAATACTCAGAAAGTACTTGGTGAGGAAGATACTTCAGTCTCTTCCATCCTCATGGAACACCAAGGCCACTGTCATTGAGGATTCAAAGGATCTCTCAAAGATGAAACTAGATGAACTAATTGGCTCCCTGATGACATATGAAATAAATGTGAAAAGGAAAGAAACTGAAGAAAACCCAAAATGGTTAATCGCCTTAAAAGCCTCCAAGAAAAATTCTTCAGGTTCCAAAAAAGATGTTCAACAGGAAAGTGATGAGATTGAAACTTCTAGTGATACTGAGAATGATGATATGGCCATGCTCACTAGACAATTCAAGAAATTCCTCAAATTCAAAAGGAAAGGGTCAGGTAACTCTAAACCTTTTCAAAAGAAAAGTTTTTCAAATAAATTTGAGTCTAACAAAAAATCTGACATTGTATGCTATGAGTGCAAGAAACAAGGGCACATGAAAGGAGAATGCCCTGAGCTCAAGAAGAAGCTGAAGAAGGAGAAAATCACCTTCAAGAAAGCCAAAGCAATGATGGCTACTTGGAGTGATGAAGATGCAGATGAGGACAAACAAGCTACCTCTGGAGATGAACAAGTTCAATGTCTAATGGCAAGAAGCGATGACTCCAATGAGGTAAATTCTTCCTTTGAAAGTTATACAATTGAAGAATGGGAAGAAGCCTATACAGTCTTGTTTGAAAAGCTCTGGGAATTTAAGTCTGAAAATAAAGTACTCAAAAAGAAAATCAATTCTCTTCTTCATGGCACAAAAATGATGAACAAATTGCATCCTTGAGCAAAGAAATTCAGATGATGAAAATGATGAGGAAGCTCATGTGAGGAGATGGACAGTTTGAAAATAAAACAGCAAGAAACTCAAAAAGAAAAGGAAGGTCTGATGAACTCCTTGAATCTCTCCAAAGTGAACATAATAAGCTAAAAAAAAATTGGAAAGGCTGAAGAGAACCTTAAAGGAAAATCTGAAGATCTATCAAAGTTTGTGAAAGGGAAACAAAATCTTGATGCAATTCTGGGATCTAATGTATTTGTTGCAAAGCATGGGATTGGATTTCAACTGTAAAACCAAAGGTAATTGGTAAAAATTTGCTAACTTCCTTTATGGATTCTAGCCCAAGCACAAGTAAGCAAATCACCTCAAAGATCAATAAGACTCTAGCCAAGGGTAAGGAATAGGAACCCAAGAAAATCAAATCAGTTGTTAACACAACTAAGAAATTTGTCAACAGCCCAAAGAGGGTTGTCGACAGGTCTGGAAACAAGCTACCCAAGAAAAGATAACAAGGCAACAAAAGGGTAAAATGCCCATGCATGTTCCTAAGAATAACAAGCCCATGTTGTGAAAAAATTTTCATCCTACAATTTCTGTAAGAAAGTTGGGCACAATGATAAACAATGCTGGAATAGTCCAATAAACAGAAAGTCAAACAAGTTTGGATTCCGAAGCATTACTGGCATGAATGATACATTGGGACCCAAAATAATTGGGTGCCAAAACCTCTTGTCTGATCTATATATGCAGGAATGCCTAGCAGCCCAAAATCAAAACAAATGGTACTTGGACAATTGCTGCTCGAGGCATATGACGGGCGACAAAGAAAAATATTTGCTTGTTGAAAAAGACAGAGGCAAGTCATCTTTGGAGGTAACAATAAAGGCCAGATCATCGGCACAGGTAAGGTCGGTAAGTATGCCTCCAACTCATTGATAATGTATTGTTGGTTGAGGGCCTTCATCACAACTTGCTTAGTATAAGTCAATTGTGTGATAAGGGTCATAAAGCTATCTTTGAATCAAAATCATGTCAAATCATTGAAAATAAACAGGAAGTCTAAAATTTTCTGGAAAAAGGGTGAATAACATTTATTTGGTCGACTTAGATGATCCAGAAAATGAAGACTTGTGTCTTGTAGTAAAAAGCAGGATGAGCTTACGTTGTGGCATCGTAGGCTTGGCCATGCAAGTTAAAACGTCTTGCACAAGATCATGAGGCTTAAACTGGTAAGTGGACTCCTAAAATTTCCTTTCATAAGAATGAAAGTTTTTGTGATGCATGTGCACAGGGAAACAAACCCGAAAATCCTTCAAATCAAAAGCATCGGTAAGCACTTCTAAACCTTATGAATTGTTGCACATGGACCTTTTGGACCTATTAGAACAGAGTCTCAATGGCAAACGATTTGGTTTTGTCATTGTGGATGATTTTTCTAGGTTCACTTAGGTAAAATTTTTGGCTCACAAAAATGAAGCACTGAAACTCTTTGAAGAATTCTTTAATAAGATTGAGCATGGAAATGTCAATAAGATGCTCAATACGCACTGATCACGGGGGAGAGTTTGACAACAACTCATTTTCTGATTTTTGCAGGCACCGAGGAATAGAACACCTATCTCCTCCCGAGAACTCCGGAGCAAAATGAAGGGTTATGCGGAAATACACAATACGGTAATCTAGAAGGGGGGGTTGAATAGATTACGGCAATTTAAAACTATTGATGGCTTCTTTCGATGCTACAGCGATCTTAATGAAATTTGATTAGAATTCGATTAAGTATGAGACCGCTTGAGTTGATCTAAATGAGAACAGGGAATCAAACGTGGTATATGAACACCGTGCCTACCAATCATCTATCGCAAAACGCGAACAACCACAGAACACGATGATTTAAGGTGGTTCGGAGTACACAACTCGTGTATCCTACATCCACAGTCCAAACAACACGCAGAAACGACTGCTTATGAGCGAGTTCAACACAACAACTCACCACACACACGTTGTCTGATGAAACACGATCAGAACAACCAAATACGTGAATCAAGCACAAGGGATGCTCGAAACACAACCACACACACACACGATGGAATGGAAATTATGAGATGGAGAAGAATTAGGAATTAGGGAACAAATCCGGTTGGAATTCTTCTCGTGGATCGTCCAAACGCTCTTCAAACTTCGATTGGATGTAGATGATCGATGTAGAAGGTTGAATTGACGACGATCGGCTTCAGCTCCGCATAGATGGTGATTCCACGACGATCTGGGCGGAAAGTTGAAGCAGAGCAGCAATTTGGGGCTTTTCCTCTTGATCCCTTGGAGGCTCTTGGATGGGAGGCTGCTCTCTGCGAATTTGGCTCCAAAAGGATGCTTATATAGTATTAGGTAAAGGTGGGGGTCGTGGAGGAAGGAAACACCCAAGTGGGGGCCGGATTTGGAAACTCAAATCTTATGTTTCCGTCGTCTGTCGACAGGTGCACTTGCATCTGTCGACAGGCGCACTCAGGCTGAGAACTGGGTTTCAGGAAATTGAGTTTCTGAGTGTATCTGTCGACAGGCAGTTTGCATCTATCGACAGATGCACTCAGGAATAGAAAACCTGAGCTCTGTCCTGGGTTGACTGTGTGTATCTGTCGACAGGTACATTGCTTCTGTCGACAGATGCACTCAGATGCAAACCTGAGTTCTGTCTTGGAATGACTGTATGAATCTGTCGACAGGTACATTGCATCTGTCGACAGATACACCTCTTTGACAGATATTTGTGCTTTTTGCTCATTTCTTCAATGCCTCTTCAATGCTCCATGTTTCATGCTTGTGCACCTACATGCAAATACATTGTTAGTGATATACATTGTATGATTTAGCAATGTTAACTCATCACTTTCATGGTGTTTTTCATGTCAGTTAGCACATCAATTTTCATTAAATCAATGTTCAAGGATGTTTGTGATCATCAAAAACATGATATATGATGGAAACCCAACAATCTCCCCCTTTTTTGATGATGACAAAAACCTCAATTGATGCATATATTGATGTTCTCCCCCTTTTTGACAACATACAAAAGGTCAAGTCATGCACATATGGAGACAAATAAACATGAACTGAGTTTTCATTGATTGATCATTGAAATTTCACAGTAATTTTTGATAATCATTACATGACTCGATAGAAATCAAAAGAAAGGGAAATAACATAACAAGCAAAAGATGACTAGACAAGTGAGACTAATTCCCAGCTAAGACATTTAGTGACCTCTAATGACCCTGAGACCCTCTATTCATGTCATGTCCAGCAGAAGGAGGGTGACGGGATCCATCTCTCTCGGAGTAGAGGTGGTCAAGCCGGTCATCCAGAGTGTTGAGGTGAGCATTCACTTGATCAAATCTTGAAGTCATCTGAGCAAATCCTGAGATCATTTCTTGATGTATTTGTGCCAAGTAATCACGAAGGGATTGTTCTTGAGGCACAGGTACATCATCAAATTCTTGAGCTTGGTCAGGCATTTGCTCATCCTGAGGTTCTTCATCACTGCCTTCATTTGCTTCATCGCCTTCATTGTCTTCTTCTGTTGAGTCTTCAGCTCCTTGTGGTTCCTTTCCCTTGAGAGTCCTTGTGACTACACCGTCCACAATCTTGTAGCCCATGCGGTTGGCAGCATGAGATCAAAAGCACTTCGGGACTTTAATGAGATGAGCTCACATGGAAGGATAGGAATGCCAAGGAAAATAAGAAGAAAGTGATGGGGCAAGCATATGGCATTGATCTTTTGGTGTTAGAGAAACACCGACGGATGAGGCTTATCATGAGTTCAGGCAGATTGATTTCTTGACACTTGAGGAAAAAATGAACAAGGATTTATGGACCTCGGTGACTAACTCTCGACTTCCATCCTTCGGGACGATCAAGGTAGTGAAGATGTGATGGATCATCCGGATTAGAGGAGGAAAGGAGTTGGCGTTGAGACGAGCAATCTCCTTGGTAGAGTCATAAGGTTCCAACGTGAGAAGCTCATAGTACTCAGAAGCAGAAGGAGTGTAGTTGAAGAGTTCAACTCCTGAGTTTGGAATTTCGAGGGCTGTGGAGAGAAGATCGGCGGTGAGGCGAAAACGAGTTCCTTTCACCGAAGAGTAGAGATCTCCCTGATCGGAAAGCCCTAGGTTATTGTAGAACTCGGAGACGGCAGTTGGAGAGTACTACAAGTGGGAGTACAAGAAGGATGTCCACCCTTGTGTGTCAAAATAGGGTAGGAGTGAGGGGAACATCAGTGCTAAGGACTCGAAGTCCACATACCGGATTGGACAATCTTCTTGAAGGTGCCGATGGGTCGGATTAGATGGAGACCTTGAGGAATGATGAGTTCCGGCAACCGATCCTCACGATGCTTGCTGCGACGTTCGGAAGGAGCCCTGGGCTTTCTCCGGTGTCCGTCGGAGCGCGACGACGGCGAGCGAGAAGCTTCGATTTGGTGCCATCGCAGGAAGAGGATGAGAATGGAGAGTGAAGGGAGAGTGGAGGGATCCCAGACGAGAGCAGCAGGATCGTCGGAGACGCCCTGAAGGGGGAAAGATAGGGGGTTTGGAGAGGAGGAGGAGGGAACGAGAGAGGAGGGGTGAGAATGGGTCGTGGGCGGCCTTAGAATGGATTTGGAAGGTTTTAAAAGAGAGGCCCCACAAAAAGGAGGTGAACCGGCGTGAGGGTTTTCTGCAAAAACGAATCTGGGCCGTCGTCTGTCGACAGATGCCAGTCTATCTGTCGACAGATAACTCTTTTTGGTTAAAATTGATTTTTGACAATGTTTTTCAAAGGGACAAGTGTTCATTTGTTGTTTTTAAGGCAAATGGGTGTATGTGCAAGATAAAAATTCATATCCATTATGATGAAGACATGACACAAATCTAAAATGATTTTGAATTAAAACCGATAAGTTCTTTTATTAGATCATGAAGAACAATTTCACAATAGCCAGTGAAATTAATAACTCTTTTGATTAAGGCCATTGAAGAAAAACATGCATCTTATAGAGATGATAGTCAGATGACAATTGAATTAGATGGCCACAAGAACGTCTTACCGAAGAAGCACATTGGACTTGACATAAAAAGTTTTTCGGAGGCTTCACTCTATTTCTGGTATGATTTTAGGATCTTTAAACATGAAGATGGAAAAGAGTGGCAATGAGGAGCACTTTCACTTTTTCATGTGAAGGTAGACATTTGTGATGCCAATACCCCCAGTTACTCAATGTGAGTGTCCGTCAAGCCATTGTATAGAGATAATGAAACAACCTTTTGACGCGAAGACCGACATTGGTGATGCCCATGTCCCCGGTTACTTAGTGATTTTCATCATTGCTCTACCTCCATCCCACAAATGAAAGATAAATTTGTTGATTGAACCGAAGAAATAGGTAGCTTTTCTCCCTTTTTTTATATTTTATTTTTGCTTTTTGTCAAGTACATGAGATTTCTTTAGGCAAGATGTAATGTAGAACGTTAAATTCAAGAGCTTTCTGATTTTTCAAATCATTTTTAGATTCATGTTTAACGAAAAGGGAGTTATTCAAAGGAGATGTCTAAGAATCATTTGGTTTGCTCATTGTGTTCAAAATGATCTAAAAAGACCTCAAGGTGTTGCATCAAACAACATTTAGACTTGGTTCACGACTTTGACATGAAGTGGATATGAAAAGTTATATTGCACACAAACAAACCAAGGTTTACCTTTAAATCAAGTAAGGAACACTTTCTCGAAAAGTATGAAAAAGGAATTGAAAAATAAGGAAGAATGTGTGTATCTGTCGACAGAAGGATCTGTCTGTCGACAGATGCACACAGACTGATGAATTGAAGTTTCTGTCAGAACAAGACTGAGTGTACCTGTCGACAGATGGAATGAGTCTGTCGACAGATATGAACAGATTGGATTTTCTGGTTTTAGATTGATTGCACATTGAGTTCAAGGAAGTGAGATTCAACAAGAAGATGGAAAGAGTTTCCTCAAGAAAAATACTCATCTATCCTTAACTCACTCCCCCATAGTGTGTGCACGTGTTGACACAACATCCAAGCAAGGATTCACACAAGCATTTGATACAAGACAAACATGTTCATGAAAGGAAGTCATACACAAGCACATGGTCAGAAAAAGCATTGTTTCATGGAGTTAACATGATAAAATGTAAGGAAACTAAAAATCCTATGTGAAGTACAGGGCCTTATATGAAATGGGACTATTGATACTTGGCGGAGATATTTCTCACGCATGATGATAGTTTCCAAACAAGCCGAACTTGTTCTTCCACAGTTCACCATTTGATATACCACATAGTCATTCACACATAAAGAGCATGTACTCCAATATGGATAGTTAGTTTTCATTGCATTACACAAACACAATTCTCTTCTTAAGGATGTGAATCTATCTTCAGACAAGGGTTGGGGAAAATATCAGCAATTTTTTTTCTGTGGGAATGAAAATAAGTTCCAAGGTTTTATTGACAACTTCATCTCTCAAGAAATGATGACGGATTTCAATGTGTTTAGTCCGTGAGTGTTGGACAGGGTTTTTTGAAAGGTTGATAGCACTTGTGTTGGTCACATAGGATAGGGTGCATCCAATTTGAACATTATAGTCAGCTAACTGACTTTTGATCCACAACACTTGAGGCACAACTTCCTGCAGCGACATATTCTACCTCTGCAGTGGAGAGTGCAACCGAGTGTTGTTCTTGGATGCCCACGAAACCATGCAACCGCCAAGGAACTGGCAATATCCACTAGTGCTTTTTCTATCAAGTTTACATCCAGCATAATCAGCATCAGAATATGAGATCAAATCAAAAAAACTGCCTGTTGGGTACCAAAAACCCAAATTGCATGTGCCAGAGAGATATCGGAAAATTCTCTTGACTGCAATTAAATGGCTTTCCTTTGGACTAGATTGGTATCTAGCACAAAGGCAAACAATATTGAATATCCGGTCTACTTACAGTAAGATAAAGGAGTGAGCCAATCATACCTCGGAAGTGCTTTGCATCTACCGGTTTACCTTTCTCATCATTTTCCAATTTGATGCTTGTGCTCATGGGGAGGAGGCCGGTTTAGCTTGCTCGAATTGAAATCGTTTGAGAAGCTCTTGACATATTTTTCTTGATTATGAAGAATCCGCCTTTTGTTGTTTCACCTGCAAACCAAGAAAGAATTGAAGTCCCCCATTAGACTCATCTCAAATTCACTGTGCATGTGTTTAGAAAATTCTTCACACAGTGAAGGGTTAGTAGAACCAAATATGATGTCGTCCACATAAACTTGAACAACAATTATGTGATTGCGAACTTTGTTAGTGAAGAGTGTTTGGTCTACTTTACCTCTTGAGTAGTTCTTGCTTACCAGAAAATTGCTTAGTCTATCATACCAAGCTCGAGGTGCCTGTTCAAACCATAAAGAGCTTGTGCAATTTATACACATGGTTAGGCATTTCAGATTTTCAAAACCTGGTGGTTGAGAGACATAGACTTCTTCTTTGATATAGCCATTTAAGAAAGTAGTTTTAACATCCATTTGATAAAGTTTGAACTTATGGGAGCATGCATATGCCAATAAAATTCTGACTGCTTCTAACCTGGCTACAGGAGCAAAGGACTTTCAAAGTCTACACCAAACTCTTGACTATATCCTTTTGCTACGAGTCTTGCTTATTTCTGACACACTTTCCTTCTTCATTAAGTTTATTCCTAAACACCCATCTAGTTCCTATGATAGAAATTTCAGGGGTTCTAGGAACTAAACTCCATACATTATTTCTTTGAAAGACCAAGTTCCTCAGCATAGCATCAATCCATGAGTTATCTTTTAAGGCTTTTTCAACATTTTTGGGTTCCACTTGTGAAACAAAAGCAAAAAGATCATGTTCAATTATTTTTCTTACTTGAGACCTTGTTTGAACAGAATCATTTAAACTACCTATCACATCATCAAGTGGGTGATCTTTGGAATATCTCACATTTGTGATTGTTGAAGGGCCGGGAGTATCTTGTCCTTGAGGAATTTGATCTTGTGAGGGTAGTTCTTCAGGAGGTTCACTTTCTGGTGGATTCTCTTCAAGTGTTTCATCTTGTTTTCTGAATGCAATTTCATCATCTTCATCGTAGTCCCTATGAATATCCACCTTTGGTCTTGGAATCTTCTTCAGATTTGTCTTTTGCTTTGACTTGTAGATCCTTGAGCGATGTCCCTTCATCCTCTTTTCCAGTCCTGTTAACATTCAAGCTGTTAGATTTGGCATAAGTCTCATCAAAAACAACATATGGAGTTTCTTCCACAGTGCGTGTTTTATTGTTAAACACCTATTGCCCTAGAGTGTTCTGAGTAGCCTAGAAAAACACCTTGATCACTTTTGGCTTCAAATTTATCTAAATCAGATTTATCATTGTTATGAATAAATACCTTTGAGCCAAAAACTCGGAAGTACCAAGGTTGGGTTTCTTACCTTTCAACAACTGGTAGGGGGTTTTTTTTTATCACAGGTCTTACCATGGCTCTGTTTAGAATGTAGCACGAAGTGTTCACCGCTTCTGCCCAAAAGCTTTTGGAGAGTTGGCCTTCAACTAGAAGAGTGCGAGCCATTTCCACCAATGTTCTGTTTTTCCTCTCCACTACTCCATTTTGTTTGGAGTCCTTGGGGAAGAGAACAGATGTTCAATCCCTTGATGCCTGCAAAAATCAGAAAATGCATTGTTATCAAATTCCTCCCCGTGATCGGTGCGGATTGAGCATATTTTATTCACATTGCCATGCTCAATCTTGTAAACAATTCTTGGAAGATTGTAAGTGTTTCACTTTTGTGTGCCAAGAATTTGACCCATGTGAACCTAGAAAAATCATCTACAATGACAAAACCAAAACGTTTGCCATTGAGACTTAGAGTTCTAGTTGGTCCAAAAAGGTCCATGTGCAACAGTTCATATGGTTTAGATGTGCTTACGGTGCTTTAGATTTGAAAGACTTCCGGGTCTGTTTTTTTTTTTTTTGATAGGTCCTTCCGGTCTGTTTTCCCTGTGCACATGCATCACAAAAACTTTCATTGTTGTTAAAAGAAATGTCAGGAAGTCCACTTACCAATTTGAGCTTCATGATCTTGTGCAACACGTTGTAGCTCGCATGGCCAAGCCTACGATGCCACAGGGTCAATTCATCCTGTCTATTTGCAACAAGACACAAGTTGTCATTTTCTAGATCATCTAAGTCAACTAAGTAAATGTTACTCACTTTTTTTCCAGAAAATTTTACACTTCTTGTTTCTTTATCAACAATTTGACATGAATTAGATTCAAACATGACGTTGTGACCTCTATCACACAATTGACTTATGCTAAGCAAGTTGTGATTAAGGCCATCAACCAATAGTACATTTTCAATTGAATTGAAGGTACACTTACCAACATTACCTGTGCCAATGATTTGGCCTTTGTTGTTACCTCCAAAAATGACTTGTCCTCCGTCTTTCTCCACTAGGAAACAGAATTTACCTTGTCGCCCGTCATGTGCCTCGAACAGCCGCTATCTGAAACGCGTGCATTGTTGATTGTGCAATTCCGTTGTCTAGAGTTCCTTGCACATATCAACAAGCTCACCTCCTCTAAACTGTCTCACAGAATTAAATCACAAAAAGGAACTAGCACGATGGTGAGAACAGGTCATATCCACAGAGAGGCCGAATAGAATTTGACTTAAACTGTTTTAACTTGAAATCGATGTACCCTCACAATGGAGGGATCAAACAAGTAGACAGAAATCTAAAATAGAAATTAACAAAAATTTCACAAAGATGCTACTCTAATTTTAAAGTGATCTAAAATTCAAGGAAATAAAAGGATGACAGATCAAAATTTCAACAGAAAATTCTCATCCAGCATAGGAGATAACATTAAGCAATATTAGATCTCTAACACCACCCGATCACCACTTTCACAGCTCAATAGTCGAGCAGAAACTTTAGAAAGAATTAACAAAAAAATTCAGAAACAAATATTTAAACCATAGTTCCCACCAGGTATTCCTCCTACTCAACCAACAGCAGAAAGAACACATCAACATTTCTCACCCAACCATCGAAATCAAGCAAGAAAAAAAAAACTGAACCAATGCACTGCATCTAACTAAAACATGGAAGAAAGAAATTAACACAGTTGGATCAAACTCTTCTAAACACAGAAGAAATGTGAAATCAAAAGAATTGAAACAGAAATGCCATTCCCATCTTCACAGTTGTTTTCTCCAGAAGAACAGAAATTAAAATTAAGATCCTAAAGCGTCGAACCATCCAACTCCATTCTCTGTTCTACTGCAAGAACAAAATCACAGAAGAAAATAGAGAAGAAATAAACTACAATTGCTAAGAAAATACAACTCTAATGCTTAACTAAAAACAAGTGCAAAAGAATACGAAACATAATGGCAGAAATTTCCAAAATCTCAATTCGTCTCCCTCTCCTACAGATGCTTCAGGAGAAATAGAACAAAACCACACAAAATTCTCCAACAATCTCACTGGCAACCTCCCGAAATTCTGAACTGAAGAACAGAAATTACAGAAAAATTGCAGACATGAACTCCTAAATCCCTACTGACCAAGCTTGTCTCCCTCCCACAGATGCCATTCTGAAAGAACGAATACAGGAAGAACAGAAGAACCTGTCTCCCCTCACTGCTCTGCACAACTCTCACAGATCTGCAGAAAAGAAAAATTACAAAGAAGAACAAGACTGAGAAGAAGAACCAGCAGAGAACCGGCCAACCCGTCTCCCTCACTGCTCTGCCGAAAGGAAATATAGGGAATAAAACAAAAAAAATCCTAAGAATTCTAACCAACCAGCCGAACCAGGGAACCTGTGAAGAGGACCTTGGGGTCCTTTTATATGTGCCCCGGGCCTCTTGGAGAGCTTCTTCCGGCCTTCCACCAGGATCGCCATCGCACAGCACACCGGATCGCCAGCACAGCAGTCTCGGATCAGCACCTTCCATGCTTCGCACACAGGAGCCCTGCTCTGCGCACGAACCCAGCCCAGGATTGCCATGGCCTGGCCACCTCAGCACACCACGCCACCTCAGCCATCTGGCCTCCACATCAGCAGCCCAGCAGCAGCCTGGGCGCCTCCAGCCGCGCCCCTGTCCATCCGCATACCACCATGCCACAGGCGCGCCATCTGCATCACCTGGCCAGCATGATCCATCGCACCTCCATCAGGCCCGGCCCACACCAGCGCCAGCCACCATCGGCGCCCAGCCTGCAGCAGCCATCGCCAGCACCGCATGCCTCCAACGCCTCCAGCCCAGCGCCGCCTGAGGCCCAGAACACCATCGCGCCAGGCCTGCTTCACATAGCTCTCCACACAGATCCGGCCGCCTTCACCTCCAGCCAGCTCACATCGCACTGCCCCATCCTCCTGGCCCAGCCGCTCAGCACCGAACCCAGCCAGATTTGCTGGCCTCCATCGCCATCGCCCTTCAGAGCTCCAGCCGCCTTCTGCCCAGCCCTAGCTTCCCTGCATCAAATCATTTGTTTGGCCTCCCGAAGCAGCTGACCACCTCCATCTAATAAAAGAAATTAAAAGGGGTAAGTGGGTAAGATATTAAAATATTACTATTTATTGAATGAAATGGGATATGATGAATTGGTTAGGGTGTTAACAATTTTTAGGTTGTTAACAATTTTTATTTGTTTAAAAATTTACATTTATTTACTAAAAGATATGTACAACATTTATTTACAATTATCTTTTATTTTTCAAAGTGTATCTAATCTAAAAGCAATGATTTATTAAATGAAAAATCTAACATGTGTTCTAATCCCCAAATTTCAACTAACAAATTATTTATGGATGAAATAGAAAATAGAAATTAAAATCAATGTGCACATTATTTATAGACAATGACTGACTAAAATTAACTAAATGTACGAAATTTAACACTAAAAATTTTGTACTTATCACTCCCCCCTGCTCGAACATTGCTAGTCCCTTAGCAATGAAAATTTTATTCAAAATGTAGGACTAGATATGTAATGTCTCATGCTAAACAACCATCATGTAAATGATTCATGTAAAGACATGTCCTTCCTAATTGTAAGGCTTATGGTAGAAATTAGTGCACAAATGGTAGCTCATTTAAGAGTTCACATCAGCCCTTCTGAAACTCATTTGCTTTAGCTAGTATTTGAGATTAGATTGATTTGAGGGAGAGAGAAAGAATTGTGGAATAAGATCCTGCTCAGTCAGATCTGGTTGTTTTCTCAGTTCCATTCTGCTCATCTTCCTTGAGGATTATTTCTCTGAGTTGAGGACTTTTGTCCCTTTATTTGCACTTTGTGCACTCAGATTTTCTTTTTTTTCTTGTTCATCCACAATGCTGCACAACCCATCACTTTTCAAGAGTAGCGAGTCCAACTTTACTCAGATCCGGGGCATTTTTCATGGATATATTTTTCTGTTGCTTTTGCTTTTCTTTTCTTTTCCTCTTTACGGAAGGATGAACAGTCAGGTTCCTTGATCACATGCCTTCACTTCCTTCGCAATTCACTTAAGGGAATGGGAGAAAACCAATCACCTCTCTCCTACTAGCCTTGACAAATTTGCTACATTCGGGTTCAGCTAGTCTCAATGGCTGTGTAGTGTGTGTATGAAACTTCTTGCCATAAATCCTTACATAAGGTAGACAAGAAGTACATGTAACCATTTACTAGAGGCTACCTAACATGGATTTTTGCAAGGGAATGTGACAACTACAACAATTTAATGGTTAAAGATCAGACACATAGTCTGTGAAATGACAAGCATTTTTATTCAAAGATTTATTTAAAGATGAAACATTGTGAAATTTTTATTTTTCTATGTACAAGCTAAGAAAATAAAATGAAGCATGGATGGGATGGAGACTATGAATGCATGCTTATTCTACCTCTCCCCCCTACTTATTCACAGGAACAGAAAGTAAGACAGAAAATTACCTGATAAATGAAATTTGTACACTTGGGTTGCCTCCCAATAGCGCTAAGTTTATCGTCTTCAGCCAGACGCAATTAGGCTCCATTAGGCTCAGGTAGCTTGGTGGAATCAAATTTCAAGAAAAGTGGGCTTTCGACGAAATGCTTTAACCTCTGCCCATTACAGTGAATGATTGTCCAGTTTTAGGATCAAGAATGATGACAGCACCATTATCATAAGCCTTGACAACAGTGTAAGGACCATCCCATCGGGACTTCAATTTTCCACGAAGCCTAGAATTAAAGAGCCAGACCTTATCACGCACTTCGAAAAAATTTTGTGAATGTGCTTATCATGGAATGTTTTGGTTTTGGCTTTATAGATTTTGGAACTTTCATAGGCCTCATTTTCTCCCTTAAACCCTAGAGCACAGGGTTGGTCTACTGGTTCTTTCTCACATGCTTCCTCCAAGGAGTCTACCACTAGACAACTCTCTCCTTCATCCTGATGCCCAGATGCCTTAAAAATGTTGATACTAACCCGCTCATCCCCAAATGATATATCCATCATCCCGTAGCACAATTAATGTTGGCTCTAGCTGTGGCCAAAAAAGGTCTACCCAAGATGACTGTGGACTGAGTTAAATCTTGAGGAGTGTTCATGTCCAGAATGATGAAATCAGCAGGGAAGTAGCACTCATTGATTTTTATGATAACGTCCTCAACTAAGCCTTTAGGAGTGGTGACAGAACGATCGGCTAGTTGAAGGACAACAGAAGTGGGTTTCAATTCTCCTAACTTGAATTTCTCAAAAATGGCATAAGGTAGGAGATTGACGCTGGCTCCCAGATCCACAAGACTGCTCTCAAAATTGACTCCACCGATGGTGCAAGAATTAGTGGAGTGCCTGGATCCTTGAGTTTTTTAGGGAGTTTGTTCAAGATAATGGCACTCACAGTTTCTGGAAGAATGATTGTTTCAGTTTTATTTCTCATTTCACGTTTTGGAGTGCACATTTCTTTTAAGAATTTGGCATAAGTAGGCACATGTTTGATAGCATCAAGAAGAGGAATGTTGATGTGAACTTGCTTAAAAAGCTCCAAGAGTTCTTCATTGCCAGTTGATTTGTTTTGGATTTTGGCTTTAAAGCTTCAGGAAAAGGAACTCTTGGAATGTAACAGCTTGGATCCTCATTGGCTTTGATTTTGTCTAGAGGTTCTTCAATCATTTTCTCTTTTTCCTTGGATTTTTCTTTTTCAATATTTTCTTCACTCTCTTCCTCAATCTCAATTTCATTTTCCTTATCCTCATTCAATGTTGACATGTGAGGGTGAGGATTTGTTCTGATTTTCCCACTTCTTAAGGTTAACACAGCTTTCACATTTTCTACTTGGGCCCCCGGCTTGGGTGGGAGGATGGTCCTCTTGTATAGGTTGATTTTGAAATTGTGGTGCTGGAATATTCTGGACAAAAGCTTGTTGTTGGTTTTGAAGTGGAGGTATATTTGGTCTAGCAGGTGTGTCTATACCCCTGAGCTTGATGGTATTGATAGAATCCGGGAGGGTTGTTCCTTGGGTTGCTACGGTTTGACTTGGTAACTGACCAGTCTCCCTCCTTTGACATACATCAGCAAATTGAGACTCTATCCTTGCCAAATTTTGTTGAAAATTTTGAGTTTGAGTTTGATATTGAGTTTGTTGTTCTTGCACAGTTTGGCATAGAGTCGCCATCATGTTTTGGAGTTGGTTCATTTTATCATCCCAATTGGTTGAGGAGGTGGTGGCTGATTCAATGAAGGTTGTTGGAAATTTGTGTGAGCAAATTGATTGGAATTTTGATTTCCTTGGTATTGTGGAGGTTTTGAGTTAGAAGATTGGCCAAATCCTGATTTTGATTGGGATAGGATTGACCGTACATGGATTGCTTGAAAGCAGGTTGGGAAACTTGCTCAGATTGATTTTTCCATGAAAAATTGGATGGTTTCTCCAACCCGGATTGTATGTGTTGGAATATGGATCATAGGAGGGTTTTTGAAAACCTTGTGCAGCTTGCACTTGTTCTTGAATGAAAGGGGTAATTGGGCAGTAGTGGGACAAGCAATTGTGGAGTGAGCTGGGCTAGCACACATAGCACAAGTTTCAGGTGTTTGAGAAAATTTGGGTGTGGCTTGTCCAGTCAACGACAACAATTGATCGAATTTTTGTTCCCACTTCTGCTCCAACCTCTGATCAAGTTTAGCTATCAGATCTTCTACCCTGGAATCTGATTCCCCTCTTCCTCTTACTTCATACATCCCTGCCTTCTTCACAGGTCCTAACGCTCTCTCATAAGAGTAGAGTGAGGCATGATTGATAGAGTTCTCACTCAATGTTTCAAAAAGATTATATGCCTCATCCTCACTCTTAGTCATGAATGCTCCCCCACACGAAGCATCAACCATTTGCCTATTCGATTCAGTTAAACCTTCATAAAAAGCTTGAACTATTTGCCACCTCGACAACCATGATGGGGGCATTTTCTAAGCAACTCCTTCAATCTCTCCCATGATTCATGCATTAATTCTCCCGAGTGTTGGGAAATCCAGTGATTGCTCTTCTCATGGTTTTGTTCGGCCAATCGGGTAAAATTTCTTTAAAAATTCTGCTGCATTTCTGGCCATGTTGTGATAGGTTCTCCCTATGGTTCCCAACCAATGTTTAGCCTTATCTTTTAAGGAGAATGGGATAGGGTCAACTCAAGGCATTTTCAGTGAAGTTTTGGATCCTCACAGTGGAACAAATCTCTAGAACTCATCTATATGCCTATAAGGATCTTCATTGGGATTGCCATAAAAAGATGGCAGCATCTGAATGGTTCCAGGCTTGATCTCAAAATGATTTGCCGGAATTTCCGGCCTAATGCAAGTGGCAGGTTGATAGTCAGAAGGAATGAAGTATTCCTTCATCTGTCTGGGTGCACCCTCTTCTAAGTTTCTAGCAACTTGGTTCTGATTTTGGTTGGCCATCCTATGGAAAAATCTTTCAATCTCGTCTATAGGTTGGGCCAAATCTAAATTCTGGGAACGTCTACCAAGCATGCACAGATAAAAAGGCTTCTATTTTTGATTTTTGAATTTTTTAAGATTTTTATTGATTTTTGATGAATTTTTAAACAAACACAAACAAACAAACACTTTCAAATCAAATTAACCTAGACACTATGTTCCTTGGACTTATGTTATTTTTCTCAAAATCAGATTTATGCTTGCTTAAGTCCAATCCTACTCTTCTTGTACTGGCCAGGTAAGAGGTGGAGTAGAGGGAGGCCCCCCTTGCTTTCGCAAGGACCCAATTAGATAACCTCTGACTCACTTAAGCGTAAGCTTTTTAACCTCTAATCCTAGACACCAGACTTAAAGAGAAGTTTTGAATTAAAGAAAGGATAAATCTAATGATGAACCCTAGGGCCAAGTCTACTGGTTTTTATTGAAAGTTTAGGCAATGCAAGAATGTGAATTTTTTTTGTGATTTTTGGGCAAAGGAAAGGGTGATGAAATCCCTCACCTTATCTTTTTATCTAATGGGTTAAGCCCTTAAGCAGTCCCAATTACAATATGAAATGCAACAGATCAAATTCAAACAAAGGTTTTCTAATGCTAAGTCTAATGCATGAAACGAGAGAGAAATCTTACCTTTCCCCCGCACTCTTCAATGCAAAGAACAAAATTGAATTCAAATGACAATTAAAGTGATGAATGTCCTAAAACATGTGTTTCTAATCTTGAGAGGATGAAATTTTATTTACAAACAAACGGCTAACATGAAAGAGCGATTTGGAAATTTTTTAGATTTTAGAATTTTTTAATTTTTATTTGTTTTTAAACTGATGAAATAAATTTAACTAAGAAAATATGAAATGGTACTATAGACTAATGTCCAACCAATCAAACCACCAAGAGGCCAATTATTACATGCCAACAGAAGGAAATCTCTGTACATGCACAGAGAGTACATGAAAGCCTCACTACAAAGTTCACTCACACTCTTTCTATCTAAAATTCGGAATTAAAAGCAATTTAAAAAAATATTCAGCAAGCTTCTCCTCCAATGGGCTTCAAATCTCCACCCAATCTCCAAGCCCACTCCAATTGTGCAAATCTGAAATGAAAGCCCAATAACAAGTCAAATGAACCTCAAGTAAATGAAATCAAATCAAAACAGAATTAAATCAAACTCTAATGCCTCCCCGGCAACGGCGCCAAGATGAAGCGCGTGCATTGTTGATTGTGCAATTCCGTTGTCTAGAGTTCCTTGCACATATCAACAAGCTCACCTCCTCTAAACTGTCTCACAGAATTAAAATCACAAAAAGGAACTAGCACGATGGTGAGAACAGGTCATATCCACAGAGAGGCCGAATAGAATTTGACTTAAACTGTTTTAACTTGAAATCGATGTACCCTCACAATGGAGGGATCAAACAAGTAGACAGAAATCTAAAATAGAAATTAAACAAAAATTTCACAAAGATGCTACTCTAATTTTGAAGTGATCTAAAATTCAAGGAAATAAAAGGATGACAGATCAAAATTTCAACAAAAATTCTCAAGCCAGCATAGGAGATAAACATTAAGCAATATTAGATCTCTAACACCACCCGATCACCACTTTCACAGCTCAATAGTCGAGCAGAAACTTTAGAAAGAATTAACAAAAAAATCAGAAACAAATATTTAAACCATAGTTCCCACCAGGTATTCCTCCTGCTCAACCAACAGCAGAAAGAACACATCAAACATTTCTCACCCAACCATCGAAATCAAGCAAGAAAAAAAAAACTGAACCAATGCACTGCATCTAACTAAAACATGGAAGAAAGAAATTAACACAGTTGGATCAAACTCTTCTAAACACAGAAGAAATGTGAAATCAAAAGAATTGAAACAGAAATGCCATTCCCATCTTCACAGTTGTGATCTCCAGAAGAACAAAATTAAAATTAAGATCCTAAAGCGTCGAACCATCCAACTCCATTCTCTGTTCTACTGCAAGAACAAAATCACAGAAGAAAATACAGAAGAAATAAACTACTAATTGCTAAGAAAATACGAACTCTAATGCTTAACTAAAAACAAGTGCAAAAGAATACGAAACATAATGGCAGAAATTTCCAAAATCTCAATTCGTCTCCCTCTCCTACAGATGCTTCAGGAGAAATAGAACAAAACCACACAAAATTCTCCAACAATCTCACTGGCGAACCTCCCGAAATTCTGAACTGAAGAACAGAAATTACAGAAAAATTGCAGACATGAACTCCTAAATCCCTACTGACCAAGCTTGTCTCCCTCCCACAGATGCCATTCTGAAAGAACGAATACAGGAAGAACAGAAGAACCTGTCTCCCCTCACTGCTCTGCACAACTCTCACAGATCTGCAGAAAAGAAAAATTACAAAGAAGAACAAGAACTGAGAAGAAGAACCAGCAGAGAACCGGCCAACCCGTCTCCCTCACTGCTCTGCCGAAAGAAAATATAGGGAATAAAACAAAAAAAATCCTAAGAATTCTAACCAACCAGCCGAACCAGGGAACCCTGTGAAGAGGACCTTGGGGTCCTTTTATATGTGCCCCGGGCCTCTTGGAGAGCTTCTTCCGGCCTTCCACCAGGATCGCCATCGCACAGCACACCCGGATCGCTAGCACAGCAGTCTCGGATCAGCACCTTCCATGCTTCGCACACAGGAGCCCTGCTCTGCGCACGAACCCAGCCCAGGATTGCCATGGCCTGGCCACCTCAGCACACCACGCCACCTCAGCCATCTGGCCTCCACATCAGCAGCGCCAGCAGCAGCCTGGGCGCCTCCAGCCGCGCCCCTGTCCATCCGCATACCACCATGCCACAGGCGTGCCATCTGCAACACCTGGCCAGCATGATCCATCGCACCTCCATCAGGCCCGGCCCACACCAGCGCCAGCCACCATCGGCGCCCAGCCTGCAGCAGCCATCGCCAGCACCGCATGCCTCCAACGCCTCCAGCCCAGCGCCGCCTGAGGCCCAGAACACCATCGCGCCAGGCCTGCTTCACATAGCTCTCCACACAGATCCGGCCGCCTTCACCTCCAGCCAGCTCACATCGCACTGCCCCATCCTCCTGGCCCAGCCGCTCAGCACCGAACCCAGCCAGATTTGCTGGCCTCCATCGCCATCACCCTTCAGAGCTCCAGCCGCCTTCTGCCCAGCCCTAGCTTCCCTGCATCAAATCAATTTGTTTGGCCTCCCGAAGCAGCTGACCACCTCCATCTAATAAAAGAAATTAAAAGGGGTAAGTGGGTAAGATATTAAAATATTACTATTTATTGAATGAAATGGGATATGATGGTATTGGTTAGGGTGTTAACAATTTTTAGGTTGTTAACAATTTTTATTTGTTTAAAAATTTACATTTATTTACTAAAAGATATGTACAACATTTATTTACAATTATCTTTTATTTTTCAAAGTGTATCTAATCTAAAAGCAATGATTTATTAAATGAAAAATCTAACATGTGTTCTAATCCCCAAATTTCAACTAACAAATTATTTATGGATGAAATAGAAAATAGAAATTAAAATCAATGTGCACATTATTTATAGACAATGACTGACTAAAATTAACTAATGTACAAATTTAACACTAAAAATTTTGTACTTATCACTATCCAAGTACCATTTGTTTTGATGTTGGGCTGCTAGGCATTCCTGTAAATGTGGATCAGACAAGAGTTTTTGTTACCCAAATTACTTTGGGTCCCAAATTTCATTCATGCAACAAAGTAGATGTTTAGGAATCCAAACTTGTTTGAATTTTTTTTCTTTGGATTATTCCAGCATTGTTTTTCATCATGACCAATCTTTTTGCATACATTGCATGAAGGAATTTTCTTTTCAATTTTTTGTTGCTTGTTAGACTGTTTATTAGTTGAAACTGTTCTTGTCTGTCGACAGGCACCATTGCATCTGTCGACAGGTGGCTTTTTCTTTTGTTTGTTGGGAACATTTTGTTTAAGTTGCATTGCCTTGGTCTGAGACTGTCTTGAGTTATGCTTTGTGGGAACATGCTTGCTTGTGCTTGGGCTAGGATCAACAAATGAAGTGATCAATGACTCTCCTATTTTCTTTTGTTTGACAGGTTGATATCCTAATCCATCCTTGGTTACATGTATTTTGGCACCCAAAACCGCATCTAGATTTTGCTTCCCTTTTACAAATTTCATTAAGTCCTCAGATTTTTTCTTCAATTCCTTTTCAGTTTGTTCCAACTTTTTCTTGGTTTCCAATTGTTCTTCTTGAAGGAATTCAATGGAATGGCTTAATCAGTCTTTTCTTTTTGTGTTTCTTGCAATTTCATTTTCAAGCAATCCATTTCTTCATTATGAGTCTTTTCATCAACTTTTTCATTTCCAATTCTTTTGTCAGGAATGCAATTCGTTCATCATTGTTCTTATCATGCACAAGGGAGTTGCATTTCTTTTTTAATGCTCTATTTTCAAATCTATATTCACAAAATTTTTCAAATAAGGTAGTGTATGCTTCCTCCCATTCACTTGCAGTGAAATCATCAAATGAGAAATTTACCTCGCTGGAGTCATCACTCCTAGCCATCAAGCATTTCACTTCTTCATCATCGGATGTTTCTTGTGCATCTTCATCTTCATCTTCATCACTCCAGGTGGCCAACATTGCTTTGGCCTTTTGGAGGTGAGTTTTTCCTTCTTCAGCTTCTTCTTGAGTTCCGGGCATTCTCCTCTCATGTGCCCCTGTTTCTTGCATTCATAACAAACAATGTCAGATTTTTTGTTGGACTCATATTTCTGTGAAAAAATTTTCTTTTGAAAGGGGTTTAGAGTTACCTGTGTCTCTCCTTTTGAACTTCAGAAATTTCTTGAATTGTCTAGTGAGCATTGCCATTTCACCATCATCACTCTCACTAGATGTTTCTTGCTCATCACTATCTTGTTGAATGGATTTCTTGGAGCTTGTTGATGTTTTGTTGGATGCTTTTAGAGCAATTGACTTCCTAGGATTTTCTTCTAATTCTTTTCTTTTGATGTTGATTTCATATGTCATTAAGGAGCCAATTATTTCATCCAATTTCATTTTGGAAAGGTCTTTGGAATCCTCAATGACAGTGGCCTTAGTATTCCAAGATGAAGTAAGAGATCGAAGGATCTTTCTTACTAAGTCACTTTCAGAGTATTCCTTCTTAAGACCTTTAAGCCCGTTAACTATTATCATGAATCTTGCAAACATGTCTGATATGGTTTCATCAGTTTTCATCTTGAACATTTCATATTCAGACACTAACATGCTAACTTTAGTTTCCCTTACCTCGGACGTACCTTCGTAAATGAGTTCAAGTTTGTCCCACATCTCCTTTGCTGTTGAGCATGTGGAGACTCTTGAAAATTCCTTTGGATGCACCGCACATTGCATCATGTTTAGTGCGCTCTAGTTGAGAGTTCCTTTAGCTATTTGGTCTTTCGTCCAGGTGTCTTCGTCCTCGGGCAACACTTATGGTCCCTTGCTGACTATCTTCCACAGCTCGTAATTTTGAGCTCTCAAAAATACCTGCATACGGTTTTTCCAATAAGGATAGTCAGTGCCATCAAAATAGGGTGGCCTAGTTACTGAATGTCCCTCGGCCATATACCCTTTGCTAGAATCCATAAGATCGAAAATCTCCTGATCGCTAGATCAAATGACGAAAAACAGTAAATCGGAGAAACCCGCTTTGATACCAATTGAAGGTTATGCGGAAATACACAATACGGTAATCTAGAAGGGGGGGTTGAATAGATTACGGCAATTTAAAACTATTGATGGCTTCTTTTCGATGCTACAGCGATCTTAATGAAATTTGATTAGAATTCGATTAAGTATGAGACCGCTTGAGTTGATCTAAATGAGAACAGGGAATCAAACGTGCGTATGAACACCGTGCCTACCAATCATCTATCGCAAAACGCGAACAAACCACAGAACACGATGATTTAAGGTGGTTCGGAGTACACAACTCGTGTATCCACATCCACCGTCCCCACACACACGCAGAGAAAACGACTGCTTATGAGCGAGTTCAACACAACAACTCAACCACACACGTTGTCTGATGAAACATGATCAGAACAACACAAAACGTGAATCAAGCACAAGGGATGCTCGAAACACAACCACACACACACCGATGAATGGAAATTATGAGATGGAGAAGAATTAGGAATTAGGAACAAATCCGGTTGGAATTCTTCTCGTGGATCGTCCAAACGCTCTTCAAACTTCGATGGATGTAGATTGATCGATGTAGAAGGTTGAATTGACGACGATCCGGCTTCAGCTCCGCATAGATGGTGATTCCACGACGATCTGGGCGGAAAGTTGAAGCAGAGCAGCATTTGGGCTTTTCCTCTTGATCCCTTGGAGGCTCTTGGATGGGAGGCTGCTCTCTGCGAATTTGGCTCCAAAAGGCTTATATAGTGTTAGGTAAAGGTGGGGGTCGTGGAGGAAGGAAACACCCAAGTGGGGGCCGGATTTGGAACTCAAAATCTTATGTTCCGTCGTCTGTCGACAGGTGCACTTGCATCTGTCGACAGGCGCACTCAGGCTGAGAACTGGTTTCAGGAAATTGAGTTTCTGAGTGTATCTGTCGACAGGCAGTTGCATCTGTCGACAGATGCACTCAGGAATAGAAAACCTGAGCTCTGTCCTGGGTTGACTGTGTGTATCTGTTGACAGGTACATTGCATCTGTCAACAGATGCACTCAGAGATGCAAACCTGAGTTCTGTCTTGGAATGACTGTATGAATCTGTCGACAGGTACATTGCATCTGTCGACAGATACACCTCTTTGACAGATATTTGTGCTTTTTGCTCATTTCTTCAATGCCTCTTCAATGCTCCATGTTTCATGCTTGTGCACCTACATGCAAATACATTGTTAGTGATATACATTGTATGATTTAGCAATGTTTAACTCAATCACTTTCATGGTGTTTTTCATGTTAGTTAGCACATCAATTTTGCATTAAATCAATGTTCAAGGATGTTAATGTGATCATCAAAAACATGATATATGGAAAACCAACACAAAATGGTGTAGTGGAGATAAAGAACAGAACCTTGGTGGAAATGGCTCGAACTCTTCTGTCGAATGTCAGCTTGCAAGGACCTTTGGGCAGAAGCGGTAAACACCTCATGTTACATCCTTAATAGAGCCATAGTATGACCTGTGATAAAGAAAACTCCCTACAACTTCTAAAAGGTAAGAAACCAGTATTGGGTATTTCAGAGTTTTTGGCTCAAAAGTCTTTATCATAATAATGATAAAGTTGACTTGGATAAGTTCGAAGCCAAAAGGATCAAGGTATTTTTCTGGGATACTCAGAACACTCTAGAGCATATAGGGTGTTTAATTTTAAATCTCGAACAGTGGAAGAAACTCCACATGTTTGTTTTTGATGAGTATCCAGCAAAGCATAACAATTCAAATGCTTACAGGTTTAAGGATGGAGATGAAGGAACAACACTTGGGGAACTACAAATGAAAGCAAAAAGAAAATCCTAAGGCAGTTTCCAAGACTAAAATGGATATCTTCGCAGGTACAATGATGAAGATGACGTAAATCTGTTCAGAAATCAGATGATGAACCTAAACAAAATCAACAGAGAAGAGCCTCAAGTTGAAATCCTCAATCACACACTCCTCCAGAACAACCTCCTCAGTCCAAGATCAACCCAGACCTTCAACAGTGACAAATGTCAGGTATTCTAAAGATCATCCACTTGATAACATCATAGGAGATATGAATGAAAAAGTTCAAACTAGGTCTCAGTTAGACAAATAGTTGAACAGGATCATCTAGCCTTTGTCTCTCAAGTGGAACCCAAAAATGTTGAAGAAGCCTTAAAAGAAAATTCATGGATTGATGCTATGCATGAGGAGCTTGGGAAATTTCAAAGAAATAATGTCTGGAGTCTAGTCCTAGAACCCCTGAAATTTCTGTCATAGGAACAAGATGGGTCTTTAGGAATAAGCTAAATGAAGAGGGTAAAGTGGTAAGAAATAGGCTAGACTGGTTGCAAAGGGTTATAGTCAAGAATTTGTGTGGGGATTTGAAGAATCCTTCCCTCTTGTAGCTAGGCTAGAAGCAGTTAGAATCTTGTTAGCATATGCATGCTCAAACAAGTTCAAACTTTTCCAATGGATATTAAAACTGCCTTCTTGAATGGCTACATCAAAGAGGAAAGTCTATGTCTCTCAACCACCTGGCTTTGTGGATCATGATAAACCTAACCATGTATATAAATTGCATAAAGCTCTCTATGGATTGAAATAAGCATCCCGAGCTTGGTAGGACATACTAAGCACTTTTATGGTAAGCAAAAACTACTCAAGAGGTAAAGTAGACCAAACTCTCTTCACTAAGAAAGTTCGCAATCACATTATTGTTGTTCAAGTCTATGTGGACGATATCATATTTGGTTCTACTAACCCATCACTGTGTGAAGAATTTTCAAATCATATGCACAGTGAATTTGAGATGAGTTTAAGGGGAGCTTCAATTTTTTCTTGGTCTGCAGGTAAAACAACTAGAAGATGGATTTTCATCAACCAAGAAAAATATGTCAGGAGCTGCTGAAAAGGTTTCAGTTTGAACAAGCTAAGTCCTGCTTCAACACCAATGAGCACCAGCTTGAAATTGGACAATGATGAGAAAGGTAAACCGGTAGATGCAAAGCACTTCCGAGGTATGATTGGCTCACTCTTTTATCTTACTGCAAGTAGACAGGACATACAATTTAGTGTTTGCCTTTGTGCTAGATATCAATCTAGTCCAAAGGAAAGCCATTTGGTTGCAGTTAAGAGAATATTTAGATATCTCTCAGGTACGTATGCCTTGGGTCTTTGGTATCCAGCTGGGAGTAGTTTTGATTTGATATCATATTCTGATGCTGATTATGCTAGATGTAAAATTGATAGAAAAAGCACTATTGGGTACTGCAATTACTTGGTGGTTGCATGGTTTCGTGGCCATCCAAGAAGCAACACTTGGTTGCACTCTCCACTGCAGAGGCAGAGTATGTTGCTGCGGGGAGTTATGCGTCTCTAGGTTGTGGATAAAAAAGTCAATTGTCTGACTACAATATTGACATTGGATGCACACCTATATTATGTGACAACATTAGTGCCATCAATCTTTCCAAGAACCCAGTCCAACACTCTAGGACAAAACACATTGAGATTCATCATCACTTCTTGAGAGATGAAGTAGCCAACAAATCCTTGGAACTTAGTTTCATACCCACTGAAAAACAATTGGCTGATATTTTTACAAACCCATGGCTGAGGATAGATTCACAACATTGAGAAGAGAATTGGGTTTGTGCAAAATGCAATGAAACTCATACCAAATCTTAAGTATATGTTCCTTGGTGCACCAACTATGTGGTATATCAAATGGTGATTTGAGGAAGAACAAGTTATGGGTTTAGAAACTGTCATTATGCTGAGAAAAATTCTCCGCCACGTATCCATAGTTAAGTTGTAAATAAGGGTCATTTACTTTCTATAAGTATTTAGTTCTTCTCACTTTGCCCATTCTTTCTTTCTTAATAAAATGGATTTCTTCATAGTTTGTCTTATTCATGAAATTGTGTGCATTGATTGCACAATTGTGCAAATGTGTCTTGAAGTACTTGATTGTTTGTGTCCACATGAGCACACACTATGGGGGGCAAGTTCAGGTTAAATGGCTGACATCTTGAGGGAAATTAATCATATTTCACATACCTACTTTTTCCTCACATGACATATCTCTTTTCCTCTTTCATCCTAGCCTTCAATCTGTTCTGCACAAGCAGCTGTCGATAGCCCTGCTCATCCTGTCGACAGATCAAGCTCACAGACACCAGTTTTTGAATTCTGCACGTTTCTGTCGACAGACGAAAATTCATCTGTCCACAGCCAAGCACGGTTTCTAATTTCCCAGAACAGCCCTTTTCTGTCTGTGTGCATCTGTCGACAGGCTCTTTCTAGCTGTCGACAGCCACACACTTTTCTGCATTTTTGGATATCTCCAACATTCTCTTTGAGCGGTTCATGCCTTTCAAGTAAGGTGTCACTTGGGTGTCTATGCATGTTTTAATCACTCATACCCACATGATATTAAGTCATTGTCTATATCACCATGTTTTTGACATACTACTCATGTAAGAGTCTAGGTTGTATCATTCGGAGAATATTGATCTACTCTAATGGATATCACCTAACTCCCTTGCATAACTCTCTTGTAGGCACACACTGTTCACAAGTGTCTTGATCAGTCCTATGGTCATTAAACTCTATGTCTAGCATTGATTGTTAACCACATACATTATTTGACCTTGATTTTCAAACAGAACATAACATGATCAAATTCAAAAATAAATGGAGAAAACCTACCTATTCTCAAATCTCAATACAACTCAAAAATTGTGATAAAGATAGAGCAATGATGTGTATTGCTGAGTAACCGGGGACATGGGCATCACAAATGTATGTCCTTGCGTCAAAAAGCTTACTCATTAACTCTGTAGAATGGTATGACGGTCATTCTCACTGAGTAACTGGGGGTAAGGGCACTAGACATGTCTATTCTCACGTCAAAAGGTGTTCGTGATCCTAATTACCACTTTTCCCAGTGTATTTTGTTAAATAAAAAATTCCAAAGAAATAGTGTGAAGCCTCCACTTTTTGATTAATTCCAGGTCCATTGGTGTCTATGGCTAGCTATCTATGTAGACATTTTCTTCATCAACCATTTGACCTCCTTTATGTAACATCGTGAGTTTTCGGATCCTTACGGACCATGGTGTATGGTTGTGGTGGCCATTGTGAGGCCAGTGTGGTGTGGATGTGTGGTGTGCGCGGGTTTGGTGCAGGTTTGTCCTGAAACAAGATAGGACCTGCTGTAGTTGATTAGGGGTTGACGGCCAGGTGTGGTCGTTGATTGGTTGGCATCCATGTGTTGACGTTACTCTATGACTTGGCGACAAGGGATATGGACGTCTAATCTTGGCGGTCTGATTGGCGACAGCCCTGTGACGCCAACCTGTGCGACCTGCAGAATATAGGTCTACACGAGGATAGTTCCCTCACTCTGTTTCCTCTCCCTCGACCTATTTTCATGTCCTTACTGCCCCAGTGCTTCCAATGGTTGCAGAAGGCTAGTTGAAGGATCGTGGAACGTGAGGTGGTGACGAATCGGCCAAGGAAATGCCAGAGCAAGGTGTAATCTCTGTAGGAGCTCGCGGGGGGTTTGTGTGGATCGGGAGGATTAGGAGGTTTAAGCGCATCCCGAGGTAGGGAATGACCCCTTAGTTCCTTTAGGACGTGATAAAGCATTTGGAACGCGTGGATTGCATGTTAATTATGTTTTTTGGGTAATGGTATCCATGCAGGGTAAATGGGTGGTTGAGCAATTTGAGGAATGAAACATGTTGTTTCGGTTTGACTGGAATGCATGCATGTTAGAGGAAGTGTTCTCGTGTTTTCCTACAGGTTTTAGGGCCAAGGACACTTGTGGAGTCGGCCTAGGTTTTCTGTGAGCACTGGAGTTGAGGAGCTTGGTGTCAACATCGATTGACGCCGGTCTTCAGCTGGGAACTAGACGGCTAGATCCCTTGCCGTCTATATTCCATCACGGCAGTCGATGTTGCCGCCAACATGTGTTTATTTAAATATTGCCATGCAGGGTATTTATCGATAATAAGTGGTGTGTTGGTACTTGTGGTGCACAGGGTGCACGTGGTTTCTGAGACTAGCGTACTGGGTACGCGGTTAGTCAGTTCTTTATATGTTTACGTAGTGTTCACGTGTAGTCGACTATCAGTGCACGAGGTGTACGAGACTTCACATGGTTTGTGTGTGACGTGTACGTGGTTTTGTGTACGTGGTGAGTAGTGCGACGCCTACTGTGGTTACCTCTCAAGTTGGGTGCCCCAGGTTCTCTGTGAGCCAGGCTGTTAGCTCGGGGCTTTGTCCCGGTACTTGTGTTGTACCGTCGAGGTCTATGTCATCTGACCTTGACACCCTCACTCCTTTGCTTGAGTTGTACGTCTGGCTGAGGAAAAGACGACAGTGGGACAGTGCCTGTTGTACTTGTCTTTTGGTCACTTGTAGCGCGCTCATAGTTGGGGGTACGGACACCAGTGGTCGACACTGGTCCCTAGCTAGTCCTTCTCCAGTGCCTCACTCTAGCGAGCCAGACCAGGGTCTCTAGAGATGTCAGGCATGTGCCTGCGACCGTGTGGTTTGCAGGTGGTGGGGTTTAGTTGGTCTCCACAGTTGCTTGACCTTTCACGTAGAGCGGAAGCTGGACCTTTCGTTCGTGGCTGCGAGACTGAGAGTTAGACCTGTGTTAGCTTGTCCGAGTCAGTCTCTGGTGTCGCAAACCAGTTCACGTGGCTCGTGTTTGGCGGTCTCTACTTTAGCTCGTACACTTGTACAGGTTTGCCGTTTAATTATTACAGTTGTTTTTCGTAGTCGGCAGACGGTCAGTACTTTTACAGCTTTCATGTTCTACTTAGTTGTTCTATAAATGTTGGTACTGTTTACTACCTTCGTACCTGTGTTGGGTTTGCTCGGTGTTGGGGGAGTTCTCTACTGAAGCCAGTGACTAGAGAGGCTCACCCTACCCTACCCCCACAAGTGAAGGCGGGGAGGACGTCTCTCGACCGTCGTTCTAGTTCGGAGCCGTGTCATAGCGGAGCAGGGTCAGCACTTGCAGCAGTGTAGTGTAGCTAGGGTACTTGCTTCATTGAACCGCGGGGTATGCCCCAGGCTCTTGTACTTCTTTTCATTTTTGTGGAAATATGGCTATGTAAACTTGTGATATAAATATATAAAATGACATGTTCCTTTGTGTTTACACGGACTGGGGTGTGGTATCCTTGCGAGGCTTCGGCCCGTTCGCTGGAGACGGACTCGGATCAAGTACGTTATCGGTTTAACGGGCTTGAAGAGGTGTTCCGTCACAGTTGGTATCAGAGCAAGGTCCGTGTTAATATAACGGAACTAGAAAGATACATAGCCCTATTCAGTCTTTGTACACTGCTGGTAGGGCCCTGGTTTCTTATAATTTGTTGTTTTATTTTTGTTTGGTGTTCTATTTATGTAGAAGTTTGAAATGGCTGATAGAAGAGATTGGGGTGGTGGAGGAGATGATCTCAAGGAGAGCACACAACGTATGATAGAAAGGATTTGGGAAAGCCTCACGGATATTCGGGCAAGAATGGATCAACAAGCGCCGATGCCGCCACCAGCAGTACCCCCAGTTGTCGGAGGGGATGTACCTGAGGCTCCTGTCCACCACCGCCAGGGATGGAGTCCCTTTTGTACCACCAACACCACCAGTAAGAGTAGCAGAAGCGCCAGTGATGCAAGTTGAGAAGTTTCTGAGATTGCAGCTGCCTACTTATTCAGGAGGGCCGAATCCAGATACGGCAGAGCACTGGGTTCATGAGATGAGAGGGGTCTTTACGACTATGAGGTGTCCTGCAACAGATAGAGTTGTGCTAGCTGCTTATCAGTGAGGGGTTTTGCGTTGGAATGGTGGCGATTGAAGATGCAGACCACCTTGCAGGTAGAACAGAAGAGACTTTACTTGGTCGGAATTTCTTCATGTATTTAACGATACATTCTTTCTTATTCAAGTGCAGTAAGTGATGAGAGAGCAGGTTTCGGACACTCCAGCAAGGTAACTCTTCAGTTTTAGAGTACCAGATGGGATTTATGGCACTTAGCCGATACGCGCCTTATGTAGTATCGGATAATAATATGATGGTTGAGTATTTTATTAGGGTTTGAGAGTAGAGTTGCAGAATGCTGTAGTGCCACTCATGTGTAAAACAGGGAAGAGGCAGCCCAGAGAGCAGCTACGTTGGAAAGGTCTATTAGGCTCGTCAGGTGGGCGAGTCAGACTCAGGTAGTTCTCGGCTACCGCAGCAGTCAATGGGTGTGAGTAAGGGTAAAGCACTTGTAGGACCTTCTTCATCAGGTTTTGGTAAATGGGGTCAAAAATTGAAGCAAGCATTTAAAGGTAAGGAAGAGGATGGGGAGGTCGACAGCAATTTCAGCATGGTCGTGGTAGGCCAGAGGTGGAGGAGTCGCAGCAGAGTACTGCCAGACAGCCCATTTTTCCCCAGGGGTATAGATGTTATAACTCCAATCAGCCGGGGATTTGATTCGCAATTGCCCCTATTCGAGAGAGTATGGATATGGAAGAGGTGTGCCAGCAGCAGCAGCAGCAGCCTCAGCAGTATCAGCAGCCACAGGCAGGTCGTGGCAGAGGAGCACCGCAGCAGGGGGGAGGGAAGGGGCGGTTATGGTTTCACCCGAGCCCAGGCAGAGGCATCGAACATGATAGAAGGTACCATACCCTTTATGATTATTCAGTAAGAGTTTATTTGATTCGGGTGCCTCTCATTCTTTCATTTCTGAAGAATTCCTGGATTGTATGGTACATCCTTTTGAGGAAAAGTCTTGTGAGTTGGTAGTGGAGGTTCCCTCGGTGAGTTTATACTCACTTCGAGCTATATAGATGAAGCTCCTATTATGATTAAGGGAACCAGATGCTGGGTCAGTGTATGCCCTGCAGTTGACAGATTATGATATTATTTTGGTATGGATTGGCTTGAGACTTATGGAGCAATGTTAGATTGCAGAAAGAAGAGGATCAGGTTTTGTCATCCTAATGGTGTAGTATTTGAATATCAAGGTATGCCTTTTATACCTCTAAGTTTCTAATTTCTGCAATTAAAGCTAGAAAGTTGATAATTGCTGGATGTGTGGCTTATTTAGCCTCGGTGAGTCTGGTAGAAGCTAATCAGTCAGTGGAGGCAGTTCCCGTGGTTAGGGAATATGCCGATGTCTTTCCGGAAGATTTGCCTGGTTTAGCTCCACATAGAGAGGTGGACTTTACCATTGACTTTCTGCCAGGTACCATGCCGATTTCTAAAGCTCCACATCGGATGGCACCAGCAGAACTTAAAGAATTGAAAAACAATTAGAGGAGTTGTTTGCAGAAAGGGTTCATTAGACCGAGTCATTCCCCGTGGGGAGCACCGGTGTTATTTGTGAAAAAGAAAGATGGATTTTTTCGGATGTGTATTGACTATAGGAAGTTGAATGATGTGACCATTAAGAATAAACCCATTGCCGAGAATAGATGATCTGTTTGATCAGTTGCAATCGGAAAAAGTATTTTCTAAAATTGACTTGAGGTCTGGGTATCATCAGTTGAGGATCAAAGAGGAGGATATAGATAAAACAGCATTCAAAACCAGATATGGTCACTATGAATTTGTGGTTATGCCATTTGGGCTGACCAATGCTCCTGCAGGTTTTATGGATCTGATGAATAGAAATTTTTCATCCGTATTTAGACCATTCATTGTGGTCTTTATAGATGATATTCTGATTTATTCAGCATCCGAAGAGGAGCAGCATCTCATTTGAGGTTTACCCTGCAGTTGTAAGGGATAATCAGTTGTTCGCCAAATTTCAGTAAGTGTGAATTTTGGCTAAAAGAAATTCAATTTCTTTGTCATGTATCTTAGCTAAAGGAGTGGCAGTGGACCAAGTAAAGTGGAAGCAGTGATGAAATGAGAGTAAGTGCCTAAGACAATCACTGAGATTAGAAGTTTTCTGGGATTAGCAGGTTATTATAGGTGCTTTATTCAAGATTTTTCTAAGATTGTAGCACCCATGACCAACGTTGACCAGGAAAGGTGTGCCTTTGTGTGGTCCGGTGAATGTCAGAAAAGGTTTTATGGAATTGAAGAAAAGACTTACATCAGCACCCATATTGACATTACCGGCAGGAAGTGGTGGTTTTGTATGTATTACTGATGCTTCAAGAGAGGACTTGGCGCAGTGCTTATGCAGCATGGCAAAGGATAGCTTATGCGTCCAGGCAGTTGAAGCCGGCAGAAGAGAATTACCCCCTCATGATTTAGAATTAGCAGCAGTGTGTTTGCCTTAAAAATGTGGAGCATTATCTAATGGCGAGAGATTTGAGATCTTTACAGATCAAAAAAGCTTGAAGTATATCTTCTCGCAGAAAGATTTAAATATCCGTCAGTGCAGATGGATGAATATTTGAAAGATTATGATTTCAGTTTGGCTTACCATCCAGGTAAGGCCAATGTTGTGGTGATGCCTTGAGCAGAAAAGCAGCATATGTAAGTTTGATGATGATAAAAGAGTGGAAGTTGTACGAGGAAATAGCAGAGAATTCCTTGTACGTGCCAAACAGTCAGCGACGAGCAGTACTAGCCAGTAGTACTGTAGAGCCGTCCTGGTATTGGCAGATTGTTGAGGCTCAAAGAGCAGATGTAAGTTTAGATGAGATTGTAAAAATGGAAGAGTTTCATTGAGATAAATGTGTGGTTAAGCTCAAAAGGCAGGTTATTTGTACCAGCTGAAAGAGAGGTAAAGAAGCGAGTGTTGGAGGAGGCTCATAAATCTAGGTACACCATCCATCCGGGTAGTACTAAAATGTACCACAATTTAAAGAAATATTTTTGGTGGCCTCATATGAAAAAAGAAATAGTAGAATTTGTTGCAAGGTGGTGTTATCTGTCAACAGATTAAAGCAGAACATCAGAAGCTTGGAGGTCTATTGCAACCATACCCATTCCCACGTGGAAGTGGGATGATATTGCCATGGACTTCGTGGCAGGCTTACCAAGAGCAGCTCGGGACATGGAATATTGGGTATTGTTGACAGATTGACTAAGGTATGCGATAGGGTAGTAAGTATGTGTTGGAAGTGGACAGATTAGCAAACGTTTATGTTGATAAAATTGTTTGACTGCATGGTATTCAAAAACTATTGTATCTGATAGGGATCCAAGATTTACTTCTAGTTTTTGGTGAAGTCTGCAGAAGGTAATTGGCACTGAGCTGAGATATAGCTCCGCTTATCATCCCCAGACAGATGGTCAAACAGAAAGAACTATTCAGACGATTGAAGACATGCTGTGAGCTTGTTGTTTAGTTTGGGGAGCTAACTGGGAGCATCATTTGGGATGGGTGAGTTTGCCTATAATAATAGTTATCATACCAGTCTTGGGATGGCACCGTATGAAGCTTTATAATTCAGGCCATGTAGAACCCCATTAAACTGGCATGAAGTGGGAGAGAAGACAGTTAGTGGGTCCGAATTAATTCAGTAAACCACAGAAATAGTAAGCTTATTAAGAAAAAATTGCAGGCAGCTCAAAGTAGGCAAAAAGAGTATGCAGATAATCGAAGGGAGACCACTTCAGTTTGAGGTGGGAGATTTTATTTTCCTGAGAGTTTCTCGAGTAAAGGTATTATGATATTTGGCAAGACTGGAAAATTGAGCCCAAGGTATGTGGGACCTTCCAAGTAAATGAAAGAATTGGGGAAAACAGCTTATAGATTGGATTTCCCAGTAGATTTTGCGGATGTCCATGATATATTTCATGTTTCTATGTTAAGAAAGTGTATTGAAGATCCAGCTCAGATAATCAATTATCAAGGTGGTGACCTAAGGCCGGATATGACCATGCCAGAGTATCCGGTATAGATCACTGATCGAAAGAGATAAAGAAGCAGAGAAATAAAGAAATCGAGCTAGTTAAAGTGCGATGGGAAAATAGGTTGGGTGGTGAGGATACCTGGGAATATAGCCGAGGAAATGGCTAAGGGGTATACCTATCTGTTTTAATGAGGTTTTGTATTTCTTCTAGATGATAGTACTTGTAAAAATGTGCATATTAAGTTGTTTATGCTTGAGTTGTTGGTTATGAATTTCGAGGTCGAAATTTTCTTTTTAGATGATAGTAATGTAACGTCATGAGTTTTTCGGATCCTTACGGATCATGTGTGTATGGTTGTGGTGCCATTGTAAGGTCAGTGTGGTGTGGATGTGTGGTGTGCGCAGGTTTGGTGCAGGTTTGGTCCTGAAACAAGATGGACCTGTTGTAGTTGATTAGGGGTTGACGGCCAGGTGTGTCGTTGACTGGTTGGCGTCCATGGATGTTGACGTTTACTCTATGAACTTGGCAACAAGGGATAGATGTATAATCTTGGCGGTCTGATTGGCGATAGCCTTGTTGACGCCAACCTGTGCGACCTGCAGAATATAGGTCTACCCGAGGACAGTTCCCTCACTCTGTTCTCCTCTCCTCGCCCTATTTTCAGTCCTTGCTACCCCAGTGCTCCAATGGTTGCAGAAGGCTAGTTGAAGAATCGTGGAACGTGAGGTGGTGACGAATCGGCCAAGGAAACGCCGGAGCGAGGTGTAATCTCCGTAGGAGCTCGCGGAGGGTTGGTGTGGGATGGGAGAATTTAGGAGGTTTAACCGCGTTCCGGAGGTAAGGAATGACCCCTTTAGTTCCTTTAGGACGTGATAAAGCATCTGGAATGCGGGATCTGCATGTTAATTATGTTTTTGGGTAATGGTATCCATGCGGGGTAAAGGGTGGTTTGAGCAATTTGAGGAATGAAACATGTTGTTTCGGTTTGACTGGAATGCATGCATGTTAGAGGAAGTGTTTCCTCGGTTTTCCTACAGGTTTAGGGCCAAGGACACTTGTGGAGTCGGCCTAGGTTTTCTGTGAGAACTGGAGTTGAGGAGCTTGGCGTCAACATCGATTGATGCCAGGTTCTTCAGCTGGGAACTAGACGGCTAGATCCCTTGCCGTCTATATTCCATCAACGGCAGTCGATGTTGCCGGCAACATGTGTTTATTTAATATTTCCATGCAGGGTTATTATCGATAATAAGTGGTGTGTGGTACTTGTGGTGCGCAGGGTGCACGTGGTTTCTGAGAGTAGCGTATTGGGTACGTGGTTAGTCAATTCTTTATATGTTTACGTGTGTGTTCACGTGTAGTAGACTATCAGTGCACGAGGTTTGTATGAGACTTCACGTGGGTTGTGTGTGACATGCACATGGTTTGTGTACGTGGCGAGTAGTGCGATGCCTACCGTGGTTACCTCTCTAGTTGGGTCCCCAGGTTCTCTGTGAGCCAGGCTGTTAGCTCGGGGCTTTGTCCCGGTACTTGTGTTGTATCGTCGAGGTCTGTGTCGTCTGACCTGGACACCCTCACTCATTTGCTTGAGTTGCACGTCCGGCTGAGGGAAAGACGACAGTGGGATAGTGGCTGTTGTACTTGTCTTTTGGTCACTTGTAGTGCGCTCATAGTTGGGGGTACGGACACCAGTAGTCGACACTGGTCCCCAGCTAGTCTTCTCCAGTGCCTCACTCTAGCGAGCCCAGGCCAGGGTCTCTAGAGGTGTCAGGCATGGGCCTGCGACGTGTGGTCCGCAGGTGGTGGTGTTTAGTTGGTCTCCACAGTTGCTTGACCTTTTCACGTGGAGCGGCAGCTGGACCTTTCGTTCATGGCTGCGAGACTGAGAGGTAGACCTGTGTTAGCTTGGTCCGAGTCAGTCTCTGGTGTCACGAACCAGTTCACGTGGCTCGTGTTTGGCGGTCTCTACTTTAGCTCGTACACTTGTACTGGTTTGCCGTTTAAATTATTACAGTTGTTTTTCATAGTCGGCAGACGGTGAGTACTTTTACAGCTTTCATATTCTGCTTAGCTATTCTATAAATTGTTGGTACTGTTTACTGCTTTTATACCTGTGTTGGGTTTCTCGGTGTTGGGGGAGTTCCCTACTGAGCCAGTGACTAGAGTGGCTCACCCCTACCCCCACAGGTGAAGGCGAGGAGGACGTTTCTCGACCGTCGTCCAGTTCGGAGCCGCGTCCTAGCGGTGCAAGGTCAGCACCTCCAGTAGTGTAGTGTAGCTAGTTGGTTACTTGCTTCAGTTGAACCGCAGGGTATGCCCAGGCTCTTGTACTTCTTTTCAGTTTTGTGGAAATATGGCTATGTAAACTTGTGATATAAATATATAAAAAGACATGTTCCTTTGTGTTTACACGGACTGTGGTGTGGTATCCCTTGCGAGGCTTCGGCCCGTTCGCGGGAGACGGACTCGGATCAAGTACGTTATCGGTTTAACGGGCTGGAATGAGGTGTTCCGTCACAGTTGGTATCAGAGCAAGCTCCGTGTTAATATAAGCGAACTAGAAAGATACATAGCCTTATTTTGGTCTTGTACACTGCTGGTAGGCTCTGGTTTCTGATAATTTGTTGTTTTGTTTTTGTTTGGTGTTCTGTTTATGCAGAAGTTTGAAATGGCTGATCGAAGAGATTGGGGTGGTGGAGGAGATGATCTGGAGGAGAGCACACAGCGTATGATAGAAAGGATTTTGGAAAGCCTCACGGATATTCAGGCAAGAATGGATCAACAGGCGCCGATGCCGCTAGCAGCAGTATCCCCAGTTGTCGGAGGGGCTGTACATGAGGGTCCTGTACCACCACCGCCAGGGATGGAGTTACCTTTTGTACCACGAACACCACCAGTAAGAGTAGCAGAGGAGCCAGTGATGCATGTTGAGAAGTTTCTGAGATTGCAGCCGCCTACTTATTCAGGAGGGCCGAATCCAGATACGGCAGAGCACTGGGTTCATGAGATTGAGAGGGTCTTTGCGACTATGAGGTGTCCAGCAACAGATAGAGTTGTGCTAGCTGCTTATCAGTTGAGGGGTTTTGCGTTGGAATGGTGGCGATTGAAGATGCAGACCACCTTTGCAGGTAGAACAGAAGAGACTATTACTTGGTCGGAATTTCTTCATGTATTTAACGATACATTCTTTCCGATTCAAGTTCAGCAAGTGAAGAGAGAGCAGTTTCGGACACTCCAGCAAGGTAACTCTTCAGTTTTAGAGTACCAGATGTGATTTATGGCACTTAGCCGATACGCGCGTTATGTTTATCAGATAATAATATGATGGTTGAGTATTTTATTAGAGGTTTGAGAGTAGAGTTGCAGAATGTTGTAGTACCACTCATGTGTAAAATAGTGGAAGAGGCAGCCTAGAAAGCAGCTACGTTGAAAGGTCTATTAGGACTCGTCAGGTGAGCGAGTCAGACTCAGGTAGTTCTCGGCTACCGCAGCAGTTAGTGGCTGTGAGTATGGGTAAAGCACCAGTAGGACCTTCTTCATCAGGTTTTGGTAAATGGGGTCAAAAATTGAAGCAAGCATTTAAAGGTAAAGGAAGAGATGGGGAGGTCGACAGCAATTTCAGTAAGGTCGTGGTAGGCCAGAGTGGAGGAGTCGCAGCAGAGTACTGCCAGACAGCCCATTGTTCCACTAGGTATAGATGTTATAACTACAATCAGCCGGGGCATTTGATTCGCAATTGCCCCTATTCAAGAGACTGTGGATATGGAAGAGGTGTGCAGCAGCAGTCGCAGCCTCAGCAGTTTCAGCAGCCACAGGTAGGTCGTGGCAGAGGAGCACCGTAGCAGCGGGGAAGGGGCCGGGTTATGGTTATAACCCGAGCCCTGGCAGAGGCATCGAACATGATAGAAGGTACACTACCCCTTTATGATTATTCAGCAAGAGTTTTATTTGATTCGGGTGCCTCTCATTCTTTCATTTCTGAAGAATTCCTAGATTGTATGGTACATCCTTTAGAGGAAAAGTCTTGTGAGTTGGTAGTGGAGTTCCCTCGGGTGAGTTTATACTCACTTCGAGCTATATAGATGAAGCTCCTATTATGATGAAGGGAACCGGATGCCGGGTCGGTTGTATGCCCTGCAATTGACAGATTATGATATTATTTTGGGTATGGATTGGCTTGAGACTTATGGAGCAATGTTAGATTTCATAAAGAAGAGGATCAGGTTTTGTCATCCTAATGGAGTAGTATTTGAATATCAAGGTATGCCTTTTTATACCTCTAAGTTCTAATTTCTGTAATTAAAGCTAGAAAGTTGATAAATGCTGGATGTGTGGCTTATTTAGCCTCGGTGAGTCTGGTAGAAGCTAGTCAGTCAGTGGAGGCAGTTCCTGTGGTTAGGGAATATGTCGATGTCTTTCCGGAAGATTTGCTTGGTTTAGCTCCACATAGAGAGGTGGACTTTACCATTGAGTTGCTTTCTGGTACCATGCTGATTTCTAAAGCTCCATATCGGATGGCACCAGCAGAACATAAAGAATTGAAAAAGTAATTAGAGGAGTTGTTGCAGAAAGGGTTCATTAGACTGAGTCATTCCCCGTGGGGAGCACCGGTGTTATTTATGAAAAAGAAAGATGGAAGTTTTCAGATGTGTATTGACTATAGGAAGTTGAATGATGTGACCATTAAGAATAAATACCCATTGTCGAGAATAGATGATCTGTTTGATCAGTTGCAATCGGCAAAAGTATTTTCTAAAATTGACTGAGGTCTGGGTATCATCAGTTGAGGATCAAAGAGGAGGATATAGATAAAACAGCATTCAGAACCAGATATGGTCACTATGAATATATGGTTATGCCATTTGGGCAGACCAATGCTCCTGTAGGTTTATGGATCTGATGAATAGAATTTTTCATCCATATTTAGACCAATTCATTGTGGTCTTTATAGATGATATTCTGATTTATTCAGCATCCGAAGAGGAGCATGCATCTCATTTGAGGTTTACCCTGCAGTTGTTAAGGGATAATCAGTTGTTCGCCAAATTCAGTAAGTGTGAATTTTGGCTAAAAGAAATTCAATTTCTGGGTCATGTCATCTCAGCTAAAGGAGTGGCAGTGGACCCAAGTAAAGTGGAAGCAGTGATGAAATGGGAAGTGCCTAAGACAATCACTGAGATTAGAAGTTTTCTGGGATTAGTAGGTTATTATATGCACTTTATTCAAGATTTTTCTAAGATTGCAGAACCCATGACCAAGTTGACCAGGAAAGGTGTGCCTTTTGTGTGGTCCGGTGAACGTCAAAAAAGTTTATGGAATTGAAGAAAAGACTTACATCAGCACCCATATTGACATTAACGGCAGGAAGTGGTGGTTTTGTGTTGTATACTGATGCTTCAAGGAGAGGACTTGGCGCAGTGCTTATGCAGCATGGCAAAGTGATAGCTTATCCGTCGGTAGTTGAAGCCGGCAGAAGAGAATTACCCCACTCATAATTTAGAATTAGCAGCAGTTGTGTTTGCCTTAAAAATGTGGAGGCATTATCTGTATGGCGAGAGATTTGAGATCTTTATAGATCATAAAAGCTTGAAGTATATCTTCTCGCAGAAAGATTTAAATCTTCGTCAGCGCAGATGGATTGAATATTTGAAAGATTATGATTTCAGTTTGGCTTACCATCCGGGTAAGGCCAATGTTGTGGTTGATGCCTTGAGCAGAAAGGCATATGTAAGATTGATGATGATAAAAGAGTGGAAGTTGTACGAGGAAATAACAGAGAATTCCTTGTACGTGCCAAATAGTCAGCGACGAGCAGTACTAGCCAGTAGTACTATAGAGCCGTCCTTGTATTGGCAGATGTTGAGGCTCAAAGAGAAGATGTAAGTTTAGTTGAGATTGTAAAAATGTAAGGAGTTACCATTGATGATAAATGTGTGGTTAAGCTCAAAGGCAGGTTATTTGTACTAGCTGAAAGAGAGGTAAAGCAGTGATGTTGGAGGAGGCTCATAAATCCAGGTACACTATCCATCCGGTAGTACTAAAATGTACCACGATTTAAAGAAACATTTTTGGTGGCCTCATAAGAAAAAAAAAACAGAATTTGTTGCAAGGTGTTTATCTGTCAACAGATTAAAATAGAACATCAGAAGCCTGGAGGTCTATTGCAACCGTTACTCATTCCACAGTGGAAGTGGGATGATATGCCATGGACTTCGTGGCAGGCTTACCAAGAGCAGCTTCGGGACATAATGGAATATGGTATTTGTTGACAGATTGACTAAGGTATGCAGATTAGTGGCAGTATGTATGTCTTGGACAGTGGACAGATTAGCGAAGGTTTATGTTGATAAAATTGTTCCACTGCATGGTATTCCAAAAACTATTGTATCTGATAGGGATCCCAGATTTACTTTTGGTTTTTGGAGAAGTCAGCAGAAGGTAATTGGCACTGAGCTGAGATATAGCTCCGCTTATCATCCCCAGACAGATGGTCAAACAGAAAGAACTATTCAGACGGTTGAAGACATGCTGCGAGCTTGTTGTTTATTTTGGGGAGGTAACTGGGAGCATCATTTGGGAATGTTTGAGTTTGCCTATAATAATAGTTATCATACCAGTCTTGGGATGGCACCGTATGAAGCTTTATAATTCAGGCCATGTAGAACACCATTAAACTGGCATGAAGTGGGAGAAAGACAGTTAGTGGGTCCTGAATTAATTCAGTAAACCACAGAAATAGTAAAGCTTATTAAGGAAAAATTGCAGGCAGCTCGAAGTAGGCAAAAGAGTTATGCAGATAATCAAAGGAGACCACTTCAGTTTGAGGTGGGAGATTTTGTTTTCCTGAGAGTTCCTCCGAGTAAAGGTATTATGAGATTTGGCAAGACTGGAAAATTGAGCCCAAGGATGTGGGACCTTTCCAAGTAATTGAAAGAATTAGGGAAACAACTTATAGATTGGATTTGCCAGTAGATTTTGCGGATGTCCATGATATATTTCATGTTTCTATGTTAAGAAAGTGTATTGAAGATCCAGCTCAGATAATCAATTATCAAGGCGGTGACCTAAGGCCGGATATGACCATGCCAGAGTATCCGGTATAGATCACTGATCGAAAGATAAAGAAGCTGAGAAATAAAGAAATCGAGCTAGTTAAAGTGCGATGGGAAAATAGGTTGGGTGGTGAGGATACTTGGGAATAGCCGAGGAAATGGGTAAGGGGTATCCCTATCTGTTTGAATGAGGTTTTGTATTTTTTTTAGATGATAGTACTTGTAAAAATGTGCATATTTAAGTTGTTTATGCTTGAGTTGTGTTATGAATTTCGAGGTTGAAATTTCTTTTTAGATGATAGTAATGTAACGTCGTGAGTTTTTCGGATCCTTACAGATCATGTGTGTATGGTTGTGGTGCCATTGTGAGGCCAGTGTGGTGTGGATGTGTGGTGTGCGCAGGTTTGGTGCAGGTTTGGTCCTGAAACAAGATAGGACCTGCTGTAGTTGATTAGGGTTGACGGCCAGGTGTGGTCGTTGACTGGTTGGCGTCCATGTATGTTGAAGTTTACTCTATGAACTTGGCGACAAGGGAATAAACGTCTAATCTGGCGGTCTGATTGGCGACAGCCTTGTTGACGCCAACCTGTGCGACCTGCAGAATATGGTCTACCCGAGGACAGTTCCCTCACTCCGTTCTTCCTCTCCCTCGCCCTATTTTCATGTCCTTGCTGCCCCAGTGCTTCCAATGGTTGCAGAAGGCTAGTTGAAGGATCGTGGAATGTGAGGTGGTGACGAATCGGCCAAGGAAACGCCGGAGCGAGGTGTAATCTCCGTAGGAGCTCGCGGAGGGTTTGGTGTGGATCGGGAGGATTTAGGAGGTTTAAGCGCGTCCGGAGGTAGGGAATGACCCCTTTAGTTCCTTTAGAACGTGATAAAGCATCTGGAATGCGTGGATCTGCATGTTAATTATGTTTTTGGGTAATGGTATCCATGCGGGGTAAATGGGTAGTTTGAGCAATTTGAGGAATGAAACATGTTGTTTCGGTTTGACTGGAATGCATGCATGTTAGAGGAAGTGTTTTCTCGTGTTTTCCCACAGGTTTTAGGGCCAAGGACACTTGTGGAGTCGGCCTAGGTTTTCTGTGAGAACTGGAGTTGAGGAGCTTGGCGTCAACATCGATTGACGCCAGGTTCATCAGCTGGGAACTAGACGGCTAGATCCCTTGCCGTCTATATTCCATCAACGACAGTCGATGTTGCCGCCAACATGTGTTTATTTAAATATTGCCATGCAGGGTATTTATCGATAATAAGTGGTGTGCTGGTACTTGTGGTCCACAGGGTGCATGTGCTTTCTGAGACTAGTTTACTGGGTACGCGGTTAGTCAGTTCTTTATATGTTTACGTGGTATTCACGTGTAGTGGACTATTAGTGCATGAGGTTTGTATGAGACTTCACATGGTTTGTGTGTGACATGCACGTGGTTTTGTGTACGTGGCGAGTAGTACGACGCCTACCGTGATTATCTCTCTAGTTGGGTGCCCCAGGTTCTCTGTGAGCCAGGCTGTTAGCTCGGGGCTTTGTCCCGGTACTTGTGTTGTACCGTCTAGGTCTGTGTCGCCTAACCTGGACACCCTCACTCCTTTGCTTGAGTTGTACGTCCGGCTGAGGGAAAGACGACAGTGGGACAGTGGCTGTTGTACTGTCTTTGGTCACTTATAGCGCGCTCGTAGTTGGGGGTACGGACACAGTAGTCGACACTGGTCCCCAGCTAGTCCTTCTCCAATGCCTCACTCTAGCGAGCCCAGGCAGGGTCTCTACAGGTGCCAGGCATGGGCCTGCGACCATGTGGTCCGCAGGTGGTGGTGTTTAGTTGATCGCCACAGTTGCTTGACCTTTTCACGTGGAGCGGCAGCTGGACCTTTCGTTCGTGGCTGCGAGACTGAGAGGTAGACCTGTGTTAGCTTGTCCGAGTCAGTCTCTGGTGTCGCGAACCAGTTCACGTGGCTCGTGTTTGGCGGTCTCTACTTTAGCTCATACACTTGTACTGGTTTACCGTTTAATTATTACAGTTATTTTTCGTAGTCGGCAGACGGTGAGTACTTTTACAGCTTTCATATTCTGCTTAGCTGTTCTATAAATTGTTGGTACTGTTTATTGCTTTCGTACCTGTGTGGGTTTGCTCAGTGTTGGGGGAGTTCCCTACTGAGCCAGTGACTAGCGAGGCTCACCCCTACCCCCACAGGTGAAGGCGAGGAGGACGTTTCTCGACCGTCGTCCAGTTCGGAGCCGCGTCGTAGCGGTGCAGGGTCAGCACCTCCAGCAGTGTAGTGTAGCTAGTTGTTACTTGCTTCAGTGAACCGCGGGGTATGCCCCAGGCTCTTGTACTCTTTTCAGTTTTGTGGAAATATGGCTATGTAAACTTGTGATATAAATATATAAAATGACATGTTCCTTTGTGTTTACATGGACTGTGGTGTGGTATCCCTTGCGAGGCTTCGGCCTGTTCGCGGGAGACGAACTCGGATCAAGTACGTTAATGTTTAACGGGCTTGGAAGAGGTGTTCTGTCACACTTTACTTGGAATCGTGTTCATCTATAATAGTTTGTTATTCAACAGGGGTTATGGTAATCCCCTAAGTTTTGGTAAGATGTTCTCTTCATGCTCCAACCTGCAACTTTTTTAGCATTATGTTTAAACCATTGAGGATATTGACTTGACTTAATCTCAATGAGTATGACAGTTTAACTATGTGTCCACCTATTTTACACCTTCTATATTCTTTGGATACACACTGCTCAGCAATTCATTAACAAATTCCTTGAAAATTTTCCATTCAGGCACATTTCTATGTGCGCCTGTCGACAGGCAGTTGTACATCTGTCGACAACCGGCGGCAACCCTGTTTTGGGAAACCAACGGGGCGACCGCTTCGGGGCTGATTTGGTGGGACCCTTGCCTTTTCAAATACTATCCCAACTCCTTAAAAAGTCACCCACGCCCCTTTCTTCCTTCTCTACCACCAAAACCATCCCCACCCCAAAACCCTCCTTCTAAAGAGCGCAAACCCTACCCTGTCACCCTCCTGCTTTCTCTCTTCCGTCTATATCTCTTCCCTTCCTCTCTCCTTTGTACTTCGTTCTTGCCATACCCATGGCTTCCAAGGCGAAGAAGATGGTCTCCCATCGTCGTTCCGCTTCCTCTGAAGCAGGCGAAGGCTCCCGAGCTCCGTGAGTGCCAGACGAAGCATCGGGATGATCGGTTGCTCGAACTCGTGGTTCCTTCTCGTCTGAATCTCACACGGGCTAAGGGCTCCTTTACCAAGTTTATACAGCCTCGGTATGTTGATTTCACGTCCTTGGCAGACCTGTTTCTGAACCTTCAACCCCTCTTTGACACCCAGGGGTGGACGGTATTTCTCTATTCCCATATAGTCTATTCTCCGACTGCTGTCAGTGAATTTTTCAACAATCTTGGCTACTCTGAGGACAATGAGTTCTACACCTCTGTCAAGGGAACTCCTTTCGAACCATTGCTAATCTAGCACAGCACTTCAAATCCCTAACTCTGGGGCTGATATACTAACCCATCACTCATCTGCCTCTGAGTACTATCACCTCATCACCCTCCAACCATATGATGGAACCAAGAAAATTGCCAAACTCAATGCCAACTCTTTTCCCCACTGAACAGGATGATTCACCATATCTTCACCACCCTGATTGCACCAAAGCATGGCAGTCGGGAACTCGTCACTAAGGTTCATAAATCTCTTTTACCTTCTTCCTCAAGTGCGAGCAGATCAACCTCCTGCACTCATGCTTGGCTTAATCCGTCACTACTTCTACAACCCCAGGAGATCCATGCCTATGCCTGCCCAATCACTTCCCTTCTTCAGTTCATTGGCATCAACATTCCTGACAGTGAATGTGTCGAGCTTAATTCTCACAGTAGTTTTGATCTCACTGCTGCACATAGGATGGGGTATAAGCTGATTGATGGGGTTGTCATATGAGAACTGAAGGGTAAGTCACCAGCTGTTGCCATGGATGAAGATCGGGAGGATGATGAAGATGATGATGATCATGATGAAGAAGCTGATGAAGACTCCCAGTCTGAGCCTCTCGATGCTCCGGGAGATGACATTAGTGTTACCGCTAGTGATTCTACTACTGAGCCTTCGTGCGTGGTCTTCTAGCACAATTACAGCTTCAGATGTCCACTAGTTTTGATATGCTCCATGCACGTTTGGACACCGTGGACACAAGCATTGACGCACTCGCGGATACTCAAGTCCAGCTCAGCTCCGCTTCACTAGGTTGTCTACTGAGCTTCGTGACATCCATCGGGCCTCTGCACCGCCTGGCAATGATGCTGCTTAGAGAGTCTAAGTGTCTTTTGTTGTGGATCATGGTCATAGTGTTGATGCACTAGTTTGTCTTGGTTTTGATGTGTTCTTCTCTTTGCAATTCCAAATGTTACGTTATTTCTACTGTTGTAACTGTGTGTAATGATTGACACCTCAATGAAATTCACAGTTACTTGCTCTCTTACTGTATGTATGACGTATATTTTTGGATGTTGTCAAAAGGGGGAAAACTCAATACAACTCAATTGTGCATTAATTGAAAATTTTTGTCATCATCAAAAAGGGGGGAATGCTGGGTTTACATGAATTTATATTTGATGATTGTTTTTGATGATGAACAATTGATAAGCAATACATGAGTACTTTATGAACACTTCATGAACCATGCAAACACATCTTCAACTTGATCATTTAAATGTTCACGTTATCTCACTAACAATGTCTTACATGTAGGTGAGATTGCATAAAAGACAGTGTGTTAAAACAAGAGCAAAAAGATCAAGAAAAGCTTAAAAGACAAGCACCTGTCGGCAGCTCCTCAGCTGCCTGTCGACAGAAAACTGCAGACAGAAAACACCAGGTTCTGAACATAGCCATCTGTCGATAGATCCAGTCGACTGTCGACAGCTACCTACAGGAAAACCATTCCGGAAGTTTAGAGATCTGGAAAATGCAAATCTGTCTGCTTCAACCAGATGATCTAAGGTCTGTCGACAGACGAACAGAATCTCAATACGAGATCTCTATATGTTTCCTGTGTGGGTGTTTACTTGTTCCACGACTCTCTATACTTGAACAACCATATAAAAGGAACTCTTTGGAGTTAATTTTGTACAGAAGCAGCCACCATCCAATACCTAAGAAAATCCAAGAGAATAAGTCTCTCTACTGCTCTGCTTCAACCTGTTGCCCAGAAAATAAGAAGATCCGTCTTCCAAGCGTAGGTGAAGTCAGTTCGTCGTGACTCAAGCTTCTACATCAACTTGAACCTGTCAAGACGAAGTTTGAAGATCATCCAGACAACCTGTGTAGAGTTCTACATAAGGATTTGATTCTCCAACTCAGAATCTTCTAAGTCTCATTTTTACTTCTGTGTGTGTGGTTGTGGATCAAGTGATCTTGTACTTGATCTACGTGGTCTGTGTTGATCTGATCGTGGTTTCACATCAGACAACTCGTGTGTGTGAGTTGTAGTTCTGAACTAGCTCATAAGCAGTGTTCTGCGTGTGTGTGTGGACGGTGGACGTAGGATACACAAGTTGTGTACTCTGAACCACCTTAAAAACCTCGTGTCATGTGGTTTGCACGTCTTTACGTTAGATGTTTGGTAGGCACGTTGTTTTCACACACGCTAGATAAATTGCTACTCATCTATCTATAACTAACACATCTAAGTTTAGTTTACACTCTGTTGCAAGTCTCAAAAGTTTGTGTTTTTCATCAAAAGAAGGTGGTAGTAAATTTTAATTGTAGTAATCTATTCAACCCCCCTTCTAGATTACCATATAGTATAATTCTGCAACCTTTCAGGTTCCGGGGCTTCTGCCAAGCATCGAACAAAGCATCGGGATGATCGTCTGTCGGAATACTTATCCCTCCAAATCTGCAGTTCCTAAATTCTCATGGCACTTCACCAAGTTTGTCAACCTCGCTACATTGATTTTGTCTCATTGGAGGACATGTCCCAGATTTGCAGATTCTTTTTGAAGTCCAGGGTGGTCCCTTCTGTTATTCCCGTAAGCGCTATTCTCCAGCCACTGTGATGGACTTTTACAACAACTTGAGGATCACAACAAATGGTGATCTCTACACCAAGGTGAAGGATAAATATTTTCAACTCACTCCTAATCTTCTTTCTCGTGCTCTTCAAATTCCAAACTCTGGCATTGACAACATGCACCATCATCCATTGGCATCCGAGTACTATACTCTTATCACCTTGCAGCCATACGATTCCTTAAAAGATCGTGTGCAGTGGAATGCCAACTCCTTTCCTCCTCTCATCGTCTCATCCGCCATATTTTCACCACCATCATAGTCCCAAAGGATGGTATTAGGGAACTTGTGACTGCCGTTCACAAATCCCTTTTTCACTCCATTCTAATGGTGATCAGGTCAACTTGCCTCTCCTTATGGTTTCTCACATCCGACTATGCCTTACCAGCTCCAAACGGTCTATGCCTTATGTCTGTCCATCACTTCTCTTCTCTTGTTCATTGGCATTCCCATTCCACGAGAATAGATGATTGTTCTCAAATCTCGCAGTTTTGATCTTACTGCTGCTCATCGGATGGGCTATAAGCTGATTGACGGGGTGTTACAGGGACCTCAAGGGTAAGGCACAGGCAGATGATGAAGATGAATCTGTTGAAGATGATGCTGATGAAGAATCCCAGTCCGAACCAATGGATGCTCGGGAGCTGAAGTTGATGTTGTGCTAATGAACAACTGCTTGATGAGCCCTCTCTTCGAGATTTCGTCCCTGCTCAAATGTCACAAATGCAGCTCCAAATGACCACTGGTTTCGACCATCTAAATGCTCAATTGGATAATGTTGATACCAGCTTGAATGCATTGGTTGACACCCAAGTCCAGTTACAGATACGGCTTACCAGGCTCTCCACAGAGCTTCATGGTTTCCGTCAGGCCTCTGCACCTCCTAGAAATGACGATGTCTAGAGAGTCTAAGCGTAAGTTATGTGGTGTTTACTTCGCTTTGGTCAGGGTTTTGTCACTGTTATCTTCTTTTTCTATCACAATCATGTTATCTCCTTCCCTTGTACTTCGTTTGTCATGTTATCACTCCATTTTGTAACTATGTGTAATGAATGCCAATTCAATGAAAATCACAGTTATAGCTTATGTTCTTTCCTGTGTGCATGACGTGTCCTTTTAGCAATGTCAAAAGGGGGAGAAAAACATCAATTGTCCATAAATTGAATTTTGTCATCATCAAAAAGGGGGAGAATGTTGGGTTTACATGAGATTGTCAATTTACAATTGAAATGGTTGTTTTTGATGATGAGCATTTCATGAACAATACAAATTGATGTGATGTGAATGTGTGAAACATGATAAGAATGGCAAGTCAAGCAAATGTTAATCAAGAATCACATGTAATTTGATCATTTATATGTTCATAATATCTCACTAACAATGTTCTCAATATAGGTGAGAAAGTGTGCAAGTCAAAGCACCAAAGTCAAGAGCAAAAGATCAAATGAAACCACAATAGGCAAGTGCCTGTCGACAGCCCCAAAGAGGCCTGTCGACAACTAGACATAGACAGCTTCAGAAATCTCAGTGTGAAGTGTGCCTATCGACAGCCCCAAAGGTGCCTGTCGACAGCCAAGCACAGGGAAGTGAAACAGACTTCAAGACAAGTGTCCCTGTCAACAGAGGCCAATCGCCTTTCGACAGCCACTGACAGGAAATTGTCTCCCGGGAAGCCCAGTCTTCTGACTTTTGTAATTCTGTCAGCACCTATCGACACATGCACTTCTTGTTGTCGACAGACGAAGAGAAACTTCAGTTCTAAGATTTCTATGAGTTTCCTATGTGGGTGTTCCATTATCATGACTGTCCATACTTGAACACCCATATATAAGGAACCTTCTGAAGGTATTTTCGTATAGAAGCAGCCACCATACCAAACCCTAGCAAAATCTCAAGAGAAAAGACTCTCCTTGCTGCTCTGCTTCAACCTTCCGTCTAGGGAACGAAAGAGCCATTGTTCGAACAGAATTGAAGCCAGGTTGTCCATCTCTCAAGCATCTCCATCAACTGATACCTGTCAAGACGGAGCTTGAAGTTCATCTGGATGACCATCGTGAAGAGTTCAATATCAGGATTTGATTCTTCAACTCAGAACTCTTCTTTGTCTCTGTTTTTCATATCTTGTGTGTGTGTTGTTGGGTCAAGCGACTCTTGTTCTTGATCTACGTGGTTAGCATTGTTCAGATCGTGTGTTTTGCATCAGACAGCGTGGTGTGTGTGTGTTGCAGTGAGTGAACTCACTGATAAGCAGTCATTTCTGCGTGGTGTGTGTGTGGACGGTGGACGTAGGATACACAAGTTGTGTACTCCAAACCACCTTAAATCCTCGTGTCCTATGGTTTGTACGCTTCCACGATAGTTGATTGGTAGGCACGCTGGTTTTACACACGTTCGATAGGTTGTTCGCATTTTATTCACAATAAGCACAATAACTAAATTCAAATCAAACTGAATCTGTTTTAAGAATTTGATAAGTTTGTGTTCTCATTTAAAAAGAAGTCAATCTTGGTTAAAATTAGTCGTAATCTATTCAACCCCCCCTTCTAGATTACCATATTGGGCAATTCCGCACATCTTTCATTTCCCTCAGCCAGACGTACAACTCAAACATAGGAGTGAGGGTGTCTAGGATAGACGACACAGACCTCGACGATACACACAGTACCGGGACAAACCCCAAGCACTAACGTGCCTGGCTCACACAAAACCTGGGGTACCCAACTAGAGAGGCATTCCGGAATAGGCATCGGACCACCACACTCGGCTAGCACACAAACCACGTCAGTCACTGAACACCTCAGTGAAAATTATATCACAATACATTAAATATAATTGGCTCGTCACCAGTCACCATGTGACCTCCAAGCTAACCAACACCAACACATACTTAAATCACAATAACATACAATAATCTTGCCTGTCATTGGTCATCTCATGACCTCCATTGCCATATTAATACAAATATCATAATCACATAACAATCATACACATGCTTTACTATTTAAGCCATCTTAAATAACCTATATAAGATATTAGAGAACCGGGGCTAGGCTCACGCTGGAACTGTTGGTTAACTGCCATCGACTCCCTTAGGGAATCGCTGCCACTATGCTGTTATGGGGCAGCATAGTGACATCGGGGCTGGAAACCCAACCCGCCGCAGGGGTAAAACCTGTGCGAAGCCCCTCATGCCGACCACAGCGTTGACGTGGTGTTTTGCGCTTCCGCCTTAAAGATTTGGCTACCGCCTTCACTACCAGCTCGAGCTTTTGGTGCAATGGTAAGGGGCTCGGTCCAACAAGTGGTATCAGAGCGAGGTTGCGGGTTCGATTCCCCCGGGTGCCGCTGGGGGGGAGTTTGTTGGTAACTGCCATCGACTCCTTAGGAAATCGCTGCCACTATGCTGTTATGGGGCAGCATAGTGACATCGGGGCTGGCAACCCAACCCGCCGCAGGGGTAAAACCCTGTGCGAAGCCCCTCATGCCGACCACAGCGTTGACGTGGTGTTTTGCGCTTCCGCCTTAAAGATTTGGCTACCGCCTTCACTACCAGCTCGAGCTTTTGGTGCAATGGTAAGGGGCTCGGTCCAACAAGTGGTATCAGAGCGAGGTTGCGGGTTCGATTCCCCCGGGTGCCGCTGGGGGGGAGTTTGTTGGTTAACTGCCATCGACTCCCTTAGGAAATCGCTGCCACTATGCTGTTATGGGGCAGCATAGTGACATCGGGGCTGGCAACCCAACCCGCCGCAGGGGTAAAACCCTGTGCGAAGCCCCTCATGCCGACCACAGAGTTGACGTGGTGCTTTGCGCTTCCGCCTTAAAGATTTGGCTACCGCCTCACTACCAGCTCGAGCTTTTGGTGCAACGGTATGGGGCTTGGTCCAACAGGAACCTCACTGCCCAACTACCATAACCTAACCATAAGAGTTATATTACGATGAACACAACGTCGAATTACTTGCCATACACACACAAGTGAACCGCACGCTAATCGTGTGAACAATAAACTAACTGCGCGAAACACACGCCAACCACATAAAAACACGCTCATGGAGCACTACAGGTGCCAACGCACCACTTACCATTGCCATGCACAACAAACCACGATAGTTGGATAGCCATGTCATCATGCACACACATAAAACCCCTCAGACCTGTTAACGTGACAGGGTCCCATGTCACCTTCTGAACGTGACACCCCGATAGGTTGCGTTCAGAAGCAGAACATGATGGGTCGACCTATTGTGTTCAGAATGCGACAGCAGGGTCCATCGCCTTCACAGGCCAAAACCCTAATCTGGGGACCCCTCACCAGATCTCCCCCATAAACCCTATAAACCAGTGTTTAAACCCAATTTTCATTCTCTTCTCAATGCCCTAGCATGGTATCTACCATTTATAAAGCATTAAACAATCTAAACGTGCACCACATGTAATCCACGCAGTAAAATGAGGTGGAATCTCCCTACCTTCGCAAAGAACACGAAAACCAATCACGGCATGGTGTCTCCCCACTCCATGCGACGTTCTCGCGGCGAGACCACGCCGAAAATGACATCAACATGTCCAATCTCCCGAAAATCCACCACAGTAGCCTCCCGTGGCGGAGCAGAGCTTGCTGAGCTCTGTTCGGCCGACCTTGCTTAAAAACGCATCACAGTTGGGAATGCGACGTAGAGCTCCATCGCGACTTGAATGCAACGTAAGAGGTCGTCACCTTCCCAAGGCCAACGTCAGCAAGTCACCCAATGCGCGACACGCGGCGTGCATGCAGATGACGACCGCCAAACAGTGGTTTCAAGAATGCGACACCTAGGGCCGTCCCGTTCAGAACGTGACGCGCACACCCCTATCACGTTCACAGGTAGAAAACCTGTGAGCGCTTTAGGCCCAACCTACCCGCCCATGAAGCCTCACAACCTATAAGAACACCAAAACACAGACTAATGGGCCACACACTGGCCACCAAACCGCTAAGCAGGATCCATGAAGATCCGAAAAACACGCGACGTTACATAGCATATGTTGGGAAAGCTGAGGAGCTTGCATAAGGATAAACCTATGGAAGGACAGTTCCAATTTGTACTGATCTTGAACCTGGTGGCTATCCGAATGTGCCTATTAAAAACTAGCTGAGCAAAGTTTTTCTAGCAAAGATGGCTCCAAATAAGGACAGATACAAACCAGAAGATAAGCCAACTGTCATGGAGGGGGGAATCTATCTCTAACCTCTAAGATGTGTTCCCATTGACCTTTACTGACCTCAGCCAGTCCTAATTTGAATCTGGGAAAATTGAATTGCTTCATCTTGGTGTACTTGTCCTCGAGTTTCTAATGAGGATTCCAAACATGTCATAGAACCTAAGATTTAGGTGGAGATGAACATCCATAAAACTTGTCCTAGTTGGGCCCTGCTGGTACCTGGTGGCTTCGCCAGGGTAGAGTTCAAGAAACTTCTTGGAGAGAGACTGGGGCATTTTTAGAAATAAGCTGGAGATCAGACAAAACTACTTGTGTGAATGGATGAGAGTAGGAAGCTAGTCTTCAAAGGTGAAACTTGCATTTCATGAACCTCAAGGAATGCCCTGATGGACAGGAATTCCCTAATAGGTTTATATGGTGTTCTGAGTGGTAGATGAATGCATACCAAAATGGAGGAAGAAGTTTGGCAGGATTTGTCTTTCAACAAGTGCCCACTTTTGATGAAAGTTGTATGTGGGAATTATTTCTGACAAGGAGAGGGTGGATTTCCTGCTACAAGATGTGGAGGCAGTAGGAAGACAAGAAAAGAAATGAGGAGGTTAGGTGTGGAGTGTGTATGGTTGCCCTAGATTGTTCAAATTGTTATTTCAAAGGATAAATTTGAATGTCACCTTGTCAAGGAAATTGGCTGATCCTCTGGAATAAATGTAGAGGGAGGAGGATCAGATAAGGTAGAAGGTGGAGGTTGTTCATCAGTGGAAGGAGTGGGAGTAGTGAGTGCAATACGATGAGATGAGGATGTAGGGGGGTGTTCTTATTGAGAGGGAGCAGGATTAGTGGTAGTGGTAGGAGCAGGATCAGTTGGTTCAGGTGGAGGAGGGGGGGACACAGGATGACCATTTTTATGGAGTCTTCTCTTCACCTTCCTCTTAAAGGTCTTGACCTTGGACCTGACATCAACATCTGAATCCTGAGACTCTAGAGGTTTTAGGCCTAGATTTCTTAGGAGACTACTATTGTTGCTCAACTTCCTCTACTACTGCTGTTGAAGACTGCTCTGGCATTGATTGCTGCTGCTCACTTCTACTGAACTTCCACAATTGCCATTAGGGGCAGATCTTCCTCTGGCTCTTGCTATGGCTTCTACTGCTGCTGCTGTTGCTCTAACTGCTGCTCAGTCTGTTGCTGCTTCTCTTGTCTTGCTGCTGCTGCTGATGCTCTGCTCTACCTGTGCTCTTGTCAAATGGTTGTGCTGGCTGCTACTCTCTTGAGGGTGGATGAGAGTGCAGATGGTTGTTTAGTGCCCTATTGGCACACTAACTGAAGTAAAAGGTCCTTCATTTTCCGGACCTCATCAGCCATAGCATCAAACTTGGCATCCACAAATTCCACCTTGCATATGTAAGACTAACAAGCTTCATGTTGCTTTATCAGTAAATCCAATAAGTATTATACTATTGCTACTCTCCCCCTGAGATCTTGGTCGGGTCTCAAACTGAGAAGGGGAGGAATGTGTGCTGCCTCTTGCTCTATAGGAGTAGATGGGAATGTTATCTTGTTCTTGTGCTATCCCTTTCCTCTTAAATCTCTTAGCACCTGATTGATGGTCTCTTCAGGTGCATCTTGTCCTGGAGATGAGGAGGAACAGGCTCTTGATTGAATGATGAATTTTTGTCTTTGTTCTTGCTCTCATGTTGCTCTTCCTGTTGTTCTTGAATGAGGCTGCTCCTCTATCTTCTTCTCTAGCTTCTTGTTCTTGCTGACCTGCTGGAAGGGATGAGGAAACTTGTGCCTCATCAAGGAAAACTTCATGAGTGCACTGGGGCACAGAGTCCTTCAACCACAAATTCTGACTTCTGTTCACCAGAGTGTAATGGCTTCTTCTCAAAGTAGATAAGTCAATCTTCTCTTTAATTCCAACAGAAATTTCATTGCTCAAATCAACGAAAAATCTCTTAGAAATCACAGTAAGCAGAGGTCCATAAGGGAGGGACACCTGACATTTTTTAATGCTATCATCTTTCCAAAATGACTGCTGGCAAGTTGACCCTATGCTTTTGGATGCCCAAAACAACATACTACCATCTCTGGCAGTTATGGATGAATGGGCCTACCCTTGGGTTACAATATTGGTGATGACTGAGTGGATGATTCTTTCTCTGTAGGCATTCATTAAGTAACAGACCATTCTTACTTGCTGTCCCCAGGCTACCAATGATGCCCATTTTATGCTTATCCATTGGGACAATTTCATTAAGCGTGTGCCGGAGTTGGACAATCTAACAGTTCCACTAACAACTCTTCAGAAACTGTGACTTGGTGCCTTTTACATATCCTGTGACTGAGCTTTCAGAGGAGACTTGAAGGGAGACAAAAAAGGCCTTGAGAGCATTCTCAAAAGTGGGTTCAGAAATCTGACAGAGTTTAGTCCAACCATTGCTGCTAGAGCTTCTTCGACCCATGCTAGGCTACCATGAAACTGAGAGAAATCTACCACCTTTCCTGGACAAGAGGAGAACATGGCATGAGTGAGGTGTGGAACTATTCAGGCGTGAACTGAGTTCCTTCAGGAGCCCTAGATGATGCCATCTAGATAGAAAGCAAGGAAGAAGACTCAAGAGACTGTCAAAGGAGTGAAAGAAATGTAGTTAGAGTTCACAGATCCTACCTTTCTTCAGAGAAAATGAAGGTCTTGGAGATGCTCTGAAGACGATTGCCGGAGAAGATGAACAGTGTAGGCGCGAAGAGGAGCTAGACGACAGGAGAGTCATAGAAAGAGTTGAAAGGGTGCTTGGAAAAGGGAAGGATGTCTTATATAGAAGTAGAGTCATAAAACTGCCCAAGGATGAGGAGATGAACGGTGGGGTAAAGAGAAGTACTGTACGTAATAAATTTGCCCTTTTAAAAAACAATTATTGCCAATTATTTCATTAATTTAATGAGCGCATTTATACAAACTCCGACTGTATAAAGTCAATTTCCATATCCGACTTATAGAAGTCACAGATCCACTCTGACTTCATGAGTTGCAGAGTCAGGACTTAGAAATTTCACAGTAAGTGAAAGCTTAATATATAATTCAAAACATGAAATTTTCATAGCAAGTTCTTAACACATAATTCAATCATGAATTTATCAAAGCAATTTAATCAGATTGCATATACCTATCTCTTCTAATAGATGTAAATCTATCTTCGGAAGGGGTTTGGTAAAAATATCAGCAAGTTGATTTTCTGTAGACACAATTCAAGTAAAATATCACTATTACTTACATGGTCCTAATGAAGTGATCTCTAACCTCAATGTGCTTTGTCCTTGAGTGCTGGATAGGATTTTGGTTAAATTATTTGTGCTTCTATTGTCCACAGCATTAGAATTTCTTGAAGTATGTGACCAAAGTCTTCCAATTGGTGTTGATCCACAGCAGTTGAGTAAGTACAGCACTTCCAACTGCAATGTATTCAGCTTCTGTTATGGATAATGCCACTGAATTTTGCTTTCTGGAAGACCAAGATACAAGCAACCTGCAAGTAATTGATAAGTACCACTGGTGCTTTTTCTATCTATTTTGTATCCAGCATAGTCAGCATCACTGTATCCAATTAATTTGAAATCTGAACATCTGGGATACCATATCCTAATTACTTGTATTTATAAGATATCTAAAAATTCTTTTAACAACATGACCAGGTGATTCTTTAGGATCAGCTTGAAATTCTGCACACAAACATACACTAAGCATTATATCTGGTCTACTAGCAGCGAGATAGAGTAGTGATCCTATCATGCCTCTATAGACATTTTGATCTACCTTGTTGCCAATGGATCACTATCTAACTTAATTCCTGAGCTCATGGGTTTCCTAAGGGCTTACACTTGTCAAAGCCATATTTAAAAGTAAATCTGAAAATATTTAGTTTGGCAAATGTGAGTACCTCCTTGGTCTACTTATTTGCAACCCAAGAAAATAATTAAGCTCACCATCATGCTCATTTCAAACTCACTTTGTATAAGGTTTTCAAAGAATTTACAAAGTGATTCTTTGTCGATCCAAACATAATGTCATCAACATATTTTGCACAATTAAGATTCCTTCTGAGAATTTCTTAATAAATGTAGGCTATCTACTTTATCTCTTATAAAATCATGATATAAGATAAGCACTTAATCTTTCATACAAGCTCTTGGAGCTGTTTTAGACCATATAGTGCCTTCTTTAAATGGAAAACATGATTTGGATATTTGTATTTCAAAATCTGGTGGTTGCTCAACATAACTTCCTCTTTTATGAAGCCATTCAGAAAAGTACTTTTAACATTCATTTGAAATAAATTGATATTGAGTGAGCATGCATATGCTAATAAAATTCGATTGCCTCTAATCTAGCTACTGGGGAATAAGTTTCATCAAAATCAATGCTTCCTTCCCCTGGGATTGCCCTTGTGCTACAAGTTGGCCAGTTCTGGTGATTACTTTGATTCATCCATTTTATTCTAAAGACTCATATCTGGTCCAATAACTGGTGGTCAGAAGGTCTAGGGACAAGAGACCAAACTGGCTGCGTTGGAACTGATTAAGTTCCTTGCATAGCAAGGATCCAAGATTCATCAGCCAGTGCATCATTGATTGTCCTAGGATCAATTTGAGAGACTAAAGCAAAAAAAATCACAAGGATATGCATACCTCTTGCTCTTACACTATCTGAGGATCACCTTAATATTTTCTCTGGATGATCTCTGTGATACCTCAATTCTTAGGCAGTCCTTCTAGTTGTTCGTCTTGCTGTTGAAGTTCTTCTAGGGAGGATCTTCATTTTTCTTCTTCTTTTCTTCATCTTCAAGAGATTTCTCTAGATCCTGCACAAATCATCAACACAATCTTCTTCTTCTATTCTTTTAATAGAAGGGTTAGTCTCATCAAATAATATATGCACAGTTTGTTCTATGGTTAAAGTTCTCTATTAAAAACTTTATATCCCTAGATTTTGAAATATATTCTAACAAAATCCTTCATCACTTTTAGCATCTAGCTTTCCTAAAATATACTTCTAACATTATTCAAAATGAACACTTACAACGAAAAGGTCGAAGAAGATGACTGATGTGGGCTTCTTTTCTTTGTAAAGCTCATAGGGGTTTCTTTAGAATTGTCTGATCATGCATATCTGTTGATGATGTAGCAGGCTGTGTTGACTGCTTTTGCCTAGAAATATCTTGGTAAATTATATTCTGTGGGCATAGTTCTGGCCATATCTAGCAGTGTTCTATTTTCTTTCTACTACTCCATTCTGTTGGGGTGTTCTTGGTGCTGAAAATTATGTTCATTCCATTCTCTTCACATAACTTCAAGAACTCTTCATTCTTGAATTCTCCACCATGATCAAATCTGATGCTGACAATCTGAAATTTTTATTTCTTTGTACCACTTTGCTGAACTTTAGAAAAGCTAAAAAGGTTCTGATTGGCTTCTAAGAAAGACACCCAAGTATATCTTGAGTAATCATACTATTACATAGCCATATACCTTTCTCCAAACTGACTGTTCTATAGGTCCAAACAATCCATATGAATTAGCTCCAAAGGCTTGGAAGTTGTGACAATTGTTTTGGACTGAAATGAAGTCTTGGTTGCTTCCCTTTGCACAAGCTGTACATATTCCAGATTTGTTCAATTTCATTTTGGAAGACCTTCAATTAGGTCATGCTTAATCAATTTCTTGATCACTGAAGTGCTTGCATGCCCAATCTTCTATCAGGTTCTTCACTCTTGGTAGTTGCAAGACATAAATTTATTTCTTTTAATTTTGCCAACTATATGTGTACAGATTCTTCACTCTTTAAGTTGCGAACACAGTTTTTCCATCCTGTTAAATAATACATTTATCATTCTGAAATTTTACTAAGTGACCCTTATCACATAATTGACTGATGCTAATGAGATTATGCTCAATCCTTCTACATACATGACATCTTCAATCAAATTCTTCTCTTTTGTGCCCATTGTTCCACATCCTAAGACCTTTCCTTTACCATATCTCTATAAGTGACTTGACCACTTTCTTCTCTAAAACTTGTAAACAACTTCCTATCACCTGTCATATGCCTTGAGCACCCACTATCCAATTACCATTTGGATGCTCTCGTGACCTGCAAATAAATTAAGTTGTAACTTTTGGTACCCAAATTTTCTTGGGTCCTGATGGTTAGTCTTAGAATCCAGGCAAATGTCTGGTTGTGCATGTGCTAATATGTGTCCTAATTGATTGCAGTGACTACAACATAAATCAAAAGTATTCTTAATATGGCATTGTTATTATAAATTTCTATTTTTGTTTATAAACCTGTTGATTAACCTTTTTAAGATTTTTAATTCCTTTTTCTTTACAAATCAGGTGTGGATATTTTTCAGGATACACAACTTTCTTCATTATGAGGAGGTGTATATCCTACTCCATATTTTTTCTTACCTATCCTAGAGCCTTTTAATCAAACAAACAAGGATGTTTTTAGTTAGAGATTTTCTCTATAGTAGCTCTTAGGTAGTTTATTGTGACGGAAGCCTCATTCAAGCCCGTTAAACTAATAACGAATGATCAAGTCCGCCCTCCTCCGCGAACTGGGCTGAACTTCGCAAGGAATCATACACACGTCCGTGAAAACACAAAGGACACATCTGATCACATATATGATTCACCAACTCATATATAATGTACACGATTTACATAGCCAAATTTCAACAAAAGTACAAGAAAGTACAGGAGCCTGAGGCATACCCTGAGGTAAACTAGTACAATGAAGAAAGAAACTACACTGCTGGAGGTGCTGGTCCAACACCGCTGCGACGCGGCTCCAAACTAGACGACGGTAACGAAACGCCTCCTCGCCCTCACCTGTGGGGGGTAGGGGTGAGCCTCTCTAGTCACTGGCTCAGTAGGGAACTCCCCCAACACCGAGCAAACTAAAACACAGGTACGGAAGCAGTAAACAGCACTAACAATTTATAGAACAACTAGACGGATATTAAAGCTGTAAATGTACTCACCGTTTGTGACTACGTAAAGCAATTGTAATAAATAACGGTAAAACCCAAACAGGTGTACGAGCTACAGTATGAGGGACGCACACAGAGCTACGTGAACTGGTTCGCGACACCAGTGACTGACCGGACAAACTAACGCAGGTCTACCTCTCAGTCTCGCAGCCAAGGATGAAAAGTCCAGCTACCGCTCCACGTGAAAAGTCAACAAGGTGAAGACCAACTAAACACCACTCCTATGGACACACAGCCGCAGGCCCATACCTGGCACCTTAGGGTCTCTGGCCGGAGCACCCTAGAGTGAGGCATGGAAAGGACTAGCTGGGGACCAGTGTCGACTACCGGTGTCTGTACCACCAATAAGAGCGTGCTACAAGTGACTAAAAACAAACTCAAGAGTCATTGTCCCTGTCGTATTTCCCTCAGCCGGACGTACAACTCAACAAAGGAGTGAGGGGTGTCCAGGATAGACGACACAGACCACGACGGTACAGCACAAGTACCAGGATAAAGCCCCGAGCTAACAGCCTGGCTCACAGAGAACTGGGGCACCCAACTAGAGAGGTAACCACGGTAGCCGTCGTACTACTTGCCACACCACACAGAACCACGTGCACGTCACCACAAACACGTGAAAAGGTCACGTAAACCTCAAAGTAACAACTGTCATAAACACGTGAACACAACACTGTTGCGTGTAGACCAC
>CM024753.1:41800102-41856744 GCA_014218235.1 Colocasia esculenta
TCTTGAAAACTGTAAGGATTAGGACTGTTAGATTTGGTTTGAGATTCATCAAATACAACATGTGGAGTTTCTTCCACTTTTCTAGTTTTAAGATTAAACACTCTATAAGCTCTAGAGTGTTCTGAGTATCCAGAAAAATACCTTTGTCGCTTTTGGCCTCAAATTTGTCCAAATCAGTTTTATCATTGTTATGTATGAACACCTTTGAACCAAAAACTCTGAAGTATCCAAGGGATGGTTCTTACCTTTCAGAAGCTCATAGGGAGTTTTCTTGAATACCGTCTTACCATGGCTCGATTAAGAATGTAGCATGATGTTTACTGCTTCTGCCCAAAAGGTTCTGGCAAGTTGATTTTTGACCAGAAGCGTACGAGCCATCTCCACCAAGGTTCTATTTTTCCTCTCCACAACCCCATTTTGTTCTGGAGTTCTTGGGGAGGAGAACAAGTGTTCTATTCCTTGGTTTCTGCAGAAATCAGTGAAGGAGTTGTTGTCAAATTCTCCCCCGTGATCAATGCGGATGGAGCATATCTTGTGGACATTTCCATGCTCAATTTTATTGAAGAATTCTTCAAAAACATTAAGTGCATCATTCTTATGAGCCAGAAATTTCACCCAAGTGAACCTAGAAAAGTCATCTACAATGACAAAGCCATACCTTTTGCCATTGAGACTCAGTGTTCTAGTAGGTCCAAAAAGGTCCATGTGCAACAGTTCATAAGCTTTGGAAGTACTTAGCGGTGCTTTCGATTTGAAGGATTTTCGGGTCTGTTTTCCCTGTGCACATGCATCACAGAAATTTTCATTTTTATTGAATGGGATTTCAGGAAGTCCACTTACAAGTTTGAGCCTCATAATCTTGTGCAAAACATTGTAACTCACATGTCTAAGCCTACGATGCCACAATGTAAGCTCATCCTGTTTATTTGCTACAAGACATAAATCATTATTTTTTGGATCATCTAAATCAACCATGTAGATGTTATTCATTCTTTTTCCAGAAAATTTAAGACTTCCTGTTTCCTTATCAAGGATTGGACATGAATTTGATTCAAAAACAATTTTATGGCCCTTATCACACAATTGACTTATGCTAAGCAGATTGTGATGAAGACCATCAACTAATAGTACATTATCTATTGAGTTGGAGGCAAACTTACCTACCTTAACTGAGCCGATGATCTAGCCTTTGTTGTTACCTCCAAAGACAACGTGACCTCCGTCTTTTTCCACGAGCAAACTGAATTTTTCTTTATCGCTCGTCATATGCCTCGAGCAGCCACTATCCAGGTACCATTTGTTTTGATTGTGAGCTGCTAGGCATTCCTGCACATGTGGATTAGACAAGAGGTTTTAGTACCCAAATTACTTTAGGTGCTGTTTTATCATTCATGCCAAACAGTAAATGCTTTGGAATCCAAATTTGTTTGAGTTTATGTTTTATTGGATTGTTCCAGCATTGTTTTTCATTGTGCCCAATCTTTTTGCAGATTTTACATGATGATGGCTTATGAACAACAGTGGGCTTTGGATTCTTAGGAGCATGCATAGGCATATTACCCTTTTGTTGCCTAGTGAACTTAGCTTTAGGGACTTGCTGTTTTTCCTTGGGACATCCATGTTTGGGGTTTGTAGCAAACTCCTTAAGCTTAGTTGGAACAAATTTGGTAGCCTTAGGTTCCTGGTTTTTACCCTTGGATTGATTTTTCCTTTTCTTTGAGGGATTTTGATTGCTAGAACTTGGGGTAGGATCAATGAAATAAGTCAACAGATTTTTGCCAATTTCCTTTGGCTTATGACTTTGAAACCCAATCCCATGTCTAGCAAGAAACACATTGGATCCTAAGATTGCATCTAGATTCTGTTTGCTCTTGACAAAACTAGATAGATCCTTTGATTTGCCTTTTAATTCCTTTACAGCTTTTTCCAATTTCTCTTTTAGATCAGCATGCTCACTGTTTAGAGTTTCAAGAGAGTTCATTAGATCATCTTTCTCTTTTTGAACTTCTTGAAGCTTAATTTTCATGTTATCCATCTCTTCACTGTGTGTTTGTTCATCTATTTTCATCATGTCAATTACCTTATTCAGAGATTCAATTTCATCATTATTATCAGTTTCATGAACAGGGAATTAACTCTCTTCTTGAGTGCTTTATTTTCTGATTTGTATTGACAGAATTTTTCAAAAAGGACAGTGTAAGCTTCTTCCCATTCAGTAGTAGAAAAAGATTCAAAGGAAGAGTTTACCTCAGAGGAGTCATCACTCCTTGCCATAAGACAATGAATCTCTTCATCTACTGAGGTAGCTTGACTTTTTTCGTCATCGTCTTCATCACTCCATGTAGCCAGCATTGCTTTGGCTTTCTTGAAAACGAACTTGTCCTTTTTCAGTTTCTTCTTGAGCTCGGGGCACTCTTCTCTCATGTGTCCCTGCTTCTTGCACTCATAGCACACAACATCAGATTTTTTAAGGACGAATCAAACCTGTTGGTGCCTTTTTGGAAAGTTTTGGAGTTTCCTGAACCTCTTCTCTTGAATTTTAGGAACTTCTTAAACTGTCTAGTGAGCATGGCCATTTCATCATTCTCACTATCAGTAGAGGTTTCAGACTCAGACCCTTCCTGTTGGGCACTCTTTTTAGAATCTGAAGATACTTTGTTGGAAGCCTTCAAGGCAATTGACTTCCTGGATTCTCTTCAGTTTCTTTTCTTTTTACATTTAGTTCATAAGTCATGAGAGATCCAATCAATTCATCCACTTTCACTGTTGAAAGATTCTTGGAATCCTCGATGACAGTGACTTTGGTGTTCTAAGAGGATGGAAGAGACCGAAGTATCTTCCTCACCAAATCACTCTATGTATTCCTTCTTAGACCTTTCAATCCATTTATAAGTACCATGAATCTAGCAAACATGTCAGAAATTGTCTCATCACGGTTCATCTTAAACATTTCATATTTTGAGACTAGCATGCTTACCTTGGATTCTCTCACCTCAGACGTACCTTCATATATCAACTCGAGCTTGTCCCACATCTCCTTAGCTGAGGTGCATGTAGAGACTCTCGAATACTCCTTTGGGTGGACCGCGCACTGCATCATGTTGAGGGCGCTCCAGTTGAGTGTCCCTTTGGCAATCTGGTCCTTGGTCCATGTATCTTCGTCTTGAGGCAATCCATATGGTCCTGTTCTGACTATCTTCCACAATTCAAAGTTTTGTGCTCGTAGAAACACCTGCATGCGGTTTTTCCAATAGGGATAGTCAGTGCCATCAAAGAAGGGTGGCCTGGTCACAGAGTGTCCCTCGGCCATATACCCCTTAGTAGATTCCATTTGACCGTGAATCTCCTGATCGTAAGATCAAATAGATAAATCAATGAATCAGAGAAACCACGACTCTGATACCAATTGAAGGGTTGCGGAATTCCCAATATGGTAATCTAGAAGGGGGGTTGAATAGATTACTGTCTCTTAAAAACTATTATCACGTTCTTTTTCTTAAAGCATAGATTAACAAGACAGTATCAAGATCTAAACTATGTGTAGATGATGTAGAACACTATCTAGCATGTGAATATGCAACGTGTCTATCAAACATTAATCGTAGAAATGATCAAACCACGAGACACGTAGATTTACGTGGTTCAGAGTACACAAGAGTGTATCCTACGTCCACGGCACACACACACACACAGAGTAAACTGCTTATGAGCGAGTTCGGTGACTACAACTCACACACACACGTGTTTTCTGATGTGTACCCACGATCAGAACAACACACACACGTGATCTCAAGCACAAGAGACGCTTGAATCACACAAACACACACACGGTTGATAAGAATTATGAAACAGGAAGAGTTCAGAGTATAGGAGTAAATCCTGATGTGGAACTCTTCTGAGAACATCTGGATGGAGTTCAAACTTGACTTGACTGCTTTGGATTGATGGAGAAGGTTGAATCCACGACGATCTATCTTCAGTACTGCAGGATCAACAGATCTTTCGGTCTCTGCACTGCAGACTTGAAGCAGAGCAGCAGCAACTCTTTTCTCTTGGACTTGGCTTTAGGGTTTTTGGTTGTGGCTGCTTATATAGTTGTGTTTTCATGTGGAGAGTCGTGGGACTTGAAAACACAATTTGGATATGAAGGAAGGTTTCTGTATTTGAAGATCCTCTGCGTCTGTCGACAGGTGCTGAGTGTCTGTCGACAGATTGCAACAGATTTGCAATAGACAGACTTCAGGTTTGCTCTGGCCTGTGGCATCTGTCGACAAGCGACATCCATCTGTCGACAGACAAGGTCAGTTTTTCCAAAACAGAACTCTGGCATTTCTGTCTGTGACATCTGTCGACAGGTTTCTGAGCATCTGTCGACAGGTGCTCTCAGTACTTTTCTGTCTGATCACAACTGTGGCATCTGTCGACATATGCCTTTGGGTCTGTCTACAGGTACATGTATACACTGTACTTGTGATCATTTTCTCATGATTTGAGAAGGCTTGGTTATATGCACTTGTACCTACATGATAAAACATGTATAGTTAGGTATAATGAAGACATAGATAACCAAATATTGTATCATGTTAATTGACATGTATGAAACCTCAATTCAACTCATTCATCATTAAAAACATTGTTTGATTATCATTTATCATTTAGAATGTGAATTCACTTAGTTTCCAGAATATGAACCCAACAAGACCAGCTACGCCTGGGTGTACGGGTCCTTAAGGGAGACTGTACCGTTGGTAGTGAAATCCTGAGAGTTTGCTCAGGGACTGGATGTTGGACTCCTAAGGAGAGGAAATCCGAACCAGGATAATTCCTTATGTTGTGTGATTGTCTATGTGTGATTGTTGTTTATCCTCACTATCACTAACATCCATCGAAGTGTGTTTTGTGTGAACGTTTTTGTGTACAGGGTTAGTAGATGAAGTTTTAAAGCCCCATTCACCCCCCCTCTGGGCTTGCTAGCTGGGTAACAAGTGGTATCAGAGATAGTCTCTTCAACAAAGAAAAAGATCCAACGATCTGAAGAGAAAAGATCAAATGGCAGCTCAAGGAAACATTGAAGGTCAGTCTGTCAACCAACCTCCTCTCTTTGACGGTGAAGACTACACTTACTAGAAGACCAAAATGGAGTACTTCTTGCAATGATTTGATTTTTAGATCTGGTCAATCATAGAAGAAGGAGATCTCGTTGTCCTAAACTCAGGCAGAATTCGACAGACGATGATAGAAAGAAGATCTCCCTCAACTGTAAAGCTAAGAGTATCATGTGTTGTGCGCTTAGCAAGAAAGAGTTTAACAGAGTCTCAGCTTGAAAATCTGCAATGGAGTTGTGGGAGAAGCTGAGAATCACCTATGAAGGGACTGATAAAGTCAATGAAACAAGAATAGATATACTAGTGGCTCAATATGAAAGTTTCAGATGCAGCCGAGAGAATCTATAACCCAGATGTTCAGCAGGTTTACAGATATAACAAATGGGTTAGCTGGTCTTGGTAAGACATATGAAATTGGAGAAAAGGTAAGAAAGATTCTAAGATCTTTACCAGTGGTATGGACTCCTAAGGTAACAGCTATAGAAGAGGCCAATGACCTAAAGAAGATGTCATTGGAGAAACTCATTGGGTCCCGCATGGCCCATGAGATAAACATGGAAAGGTTGGGAGAGTCCTCAAGTAGAAAGAAGCACACCAATGCTCTCAAAGCAGCAAAAGGCAGCTCGGAGGAAGAATCTGAAGATGAAGCCAACGGTAAAGATAGTGAAGACGAAGAAGCTATGTTGTCTAGAAGACTTCAACGAATTTTGGCCAAAAAGAAAAAGTTCAATCCTGTAGAAGATACTACAAGAACAACAAGGAGCTTAAGAAGCCAAAAGGAAAGGACTTAAGAAAGCTGAGCCCATTTACTACAAGTGTAAGAAACCAGGACACCTTAAGGTAGAATGTCCCAAGTTAAAGAAATTCGGGTTCAGGGAGAAGGACAGTTCAAGAAAATTCAGAAAATATAAGAAGAAAGCCATGGCAGCTGCTTGGGACAACAGCAACGACTCAGACAGTGAGTCAAACTCAAGCAGCGAAGAAGAAGAAGAAGCCAACCTGGCTTTCATGGCAAATACTGAAGAAAAGGTAACTTTGATTCATCTTTTGATTCCTGTAATGATTCTGATTCAGATAATTTAGAAGAAGCTTTCAACTAACTATACAGTAAATATAGAGAAATATCTAAATTGTTAAAAGCCAGTAAGAAAAATATAACTTGCTTAGAAAACACCAATTTAGATTTAAAGTCAGAAAATGAAGAACTAGAGAAGCAAGTAACTGAACTTAAAAGAAGAAATGAATTATTATGTGAAGATCTAAAAGATAAGAATGAGCAAATAATCAAGCTAGAAAAATAAGAGAGTTCAGACGAGTTGAAAATTGAAATCAAAAGATTAACAGAAGAAAATGAGAACTGTCTAATACATTAGAAAAATTCACTAATGGTAAAAACTCCTTAATACTAAAAGGGGCTAGACGTTCAGGTAAGAAGAAACATGGTTTAGGCTATACACCACCAGAAAACGAAGAAACAATAACTTATCCTAAAACATATCCAACTCCTAAATTTATACCTGAATAAGACATAACATACAAAGCAAACTTTAAATATATTGAAAGAGTAACAAAAATGTCTTGTTGTAGCCATTGCAACAAGTTAGGACACATAAAAGTAACATGTCCAACTAAGAACAAAAATTGGGTAATTAAAAGGAAGAATGATGATACTAACCAACCAGGACCCAAACGAACTTGGGTACCTAAAGTTTGATGTTTTTATTTCAGGGAAACTTTTGAGCATCCAAATGGTATTTGGACAGTGGATGCTCAGGCATATGTCAGGAAACAAAAGGTTGTTCTCTCATCTAGAAGATGAAGAGGGAACTGTCACCTATGGAGACAACGGGAAAGGAACTGTTATTGGCAGCGGTTCAGTAGGCAGTAGAGGCAAAACCATCATTGAAGATGTTCTATGCGTCAAGGGTCTGAAGCACAACCTCATCAGCATCAGCCAATTGTGTGATAAAGGTCATCAGATAAAATTCCAAGAATCCAAGTGCAGTATCATGAAGGATGGAACAGTTATTTTCGAAGCCAACAGAGAAAAGAACTTGTACGTGCTGTATCTTGAAGAATTAAAGGAGCAAGATATCTGTTTAGCAGCAAGCAAAGAACAGTCAACTAAGTTGTGGCACAGAAGATTGGGCCATTGCAGTTTGGATGGTATGAAGAAGCTAATAAAGAGAAGCATGGTAAAGGTCTACCAAAGGTCAGCACAAAAATAGATGGTATTTGTAGACCATGTGCTAAAGGAAAGCATGCTAAGAGCTCCTTCAAGTAAAAAACTGTGTTAACCACTTCTAAACCCTTAGAGCTCCTTCATTTGGACTTATTTAGACCAATGAGGACCACGAGTCTTGGAGGAAAGAGTTTTGGATTCGTTATAGTAGATGATTATTCTAGATTCACATGGGTCTCATTCCTGGAACACAAAGATGACACATTTGACAGTTTTGTAAGCTTCAACAAGAAGGTTTAGAAAGACAAGAAGTTCAGCATCATTAGAATCTGTTTAGATCATGGAGGAGAATTCCAAAATGAGAAGTTTGCAAGGTTCTGTGAAGATGAGGGAATTGAGCACAATTTCTCAGCACTAAGGACACCGCAGCAAAATGGAGTTGCTGAGAGGAAAAACAAAACTTTATTGGACATGGCAAGGACAATGTTGTCAGAATATGATTTACCAAGATACTTCTGGGCTGAAGTAGTGAACACAGCAAGTTACCTCATAAATAGAGTAATGATCAGGTCCATACTGAAGAAGACAACTTATGAGCTGTACAAGGAAAGAAGCCAAAGATCAGTCACTTCAGGACATTTGGATGTCCTTGCTTCATCTAGAACAACGACAAACGAGATATTGGTAAGTTAGATGCCAAGCATCTTCATGGGGTGCACTTCTAAACCCAAAGGCTATAGAGTATTTAATAAACGCACCTTATTAATTGAACAATTTGTGCACATTATCTTTGATGAGACTAATCCTTCCTTGAGAAAGGAAGAAAATAGTGATAATGACAATACAGATGAATCGTCCAAAAAGCTAAAGAATACATCATTGAGGACAAAGAAGATCCACCTCTGGAAGATCTGCAAGAAAAAGAAATTCCACATCAAAACCTTCTAAAGGAGTGGAGATACAAAAGGGATCACCCACCTGCGAATATAATTGGTGATCCAACTGTAGGGGTAAGAATAAGAGGTAATGTAATCCCTTGCGATTACCTAGCATTTGTTTCACAAATAGAGCCTAGGACAGTCAATGAAGCTCTCACTAATGAATCTTGGATTTTAGCCATGCAGGATGAACTGAATCAGTTTAAGAGAAACCATGTGTGGTCACTTGTTCTTAGACCATCAGATCATCCAGTTATTGGCACCAAATGGGTGTTCAGAAACAAATTGGATGAAGCTAGTGTAATCTTAAGAAACAAGGCCAGATTGGTAGCTCAGATTTCGATGAAACCTATGCACCTGTAGCTAGACTTGAGGCTATTAGAATTTTACTTGCATATGCATCTGCACTAGACTTGAAATTATTTCAAATGGATGTCAAGTCTGCATTTCTAAATGGTTTCATTAAGGAGGAAGTTATGTAGAACAACCTCCAGGTTTTGATGGTACTGAATTTCCGAATCATGTTTTTAAACTACACAAAGCACTATATAGTTTAAAACAAGCACCTAGAGCCTGGTATGAAAGGCTTAGCTCATTTCTATTAGACCATGGTTTCAGTAGAGGTCAAGTAGATAGTACATTATTTATCAAGTCCAAGATCAAACATATATTAATTGTACAAATTTATGTAGATGACATAATATTTGGTTCAACTGATGAATCTCTTTGCAAGTACTTTGAAAAGCTTATGCAGGGAGAATTCGAGATGAGCATGATGGGGGAGCTAAACTACTTCCTTAGATTGCAAATCAAGCAAGGAAAAGATGGGACCCACATCTGTCAAGCTAAATACACTAAGGAACTCTTAAAGAAATTTGGATTCGATTGTTTTGGAAGAAGCTCCCATTCAGGGGGAGCAAAGAATAGAGATGAAGATGTGCCTACGGAAGATGTTCTAGTTCAGGGGGAGCAATCAATTGAGAAAGAGGCATCAGCAATTTAGGGGGAGCAAAATGCCAATGCCCCCATTGATGATCTGTTTAGAGAAGACATTGTGGAAAGTGCCTCAGAAGAAGAAATTGAAAATGTTGATCATGAAGAGCCCGTGGCTAGGGCAAGAGAAGACAAAGGAAAGAATGTGCTAAAGAAGTTCCTCTCCTCACCAGTAAGCCACACAGGAGATCTGGGAAAAAGAAGTTGAAAATCAATTTGAAACCTGTTGTTGAGCGCCTGGATGAGCAAGGCAAAATTTTGTGTTCCGTAAGGTCAGATGTGGCCTCCATTTTTATTAGTCAAAGCTCATCTGCCCATTCATTAGGGGCACTGTCATCTAAACTTGAAAGCCTTCGAAAAGATCATGACAGTCTGAGGAATATATTGTAGATTTGTCAGCATTTTTGAGGGAGCACTTACCATCTCATGCCCCTCCTGTTGGAAGTGCAGGGCCATCAGGGCCAAGTGAAGAGTCTAATAGGCCATCAGGGCCTGTCATTGCAGAGCAGCAGTAAGAGGAAGAGCGGCCATCAGGGCCTTTGTCTGAAAAGCCTGCAGGGCCACCAGGGCCAATTCCTGTTGTGGATGAGCTCCTGAACAAGTAGTTGCTACTGAGGAATCTGGGCCAGTAGGGCCAGTAGAGGTTGCTTCACCTCTAGTGGAATCTGTGGCTACAAGAGAAGAAGATCAGGCTGTAGCTCTAGAGCCCTCTGTCCTTCCTACCCTTCCCACTCCAGCACCTCCTTCTCCAACCTCCTCATCCACTACTCCTCCAGCTCCTCTCCCCTTCAAACGACCCCGATTTAGAACCATTTCCTCACCTACACCTTTCTCTTCCCAAACTCCTTCATCTCCTACTTCCTCCACCATTATTCCTCCACCCTTATCTTCTGTTGAGGATCCTCCTGCATCTTCTTCAGTAGGAGCCTCTTCTAGTTGTCCTTCTTCTTCAGGGCCTTCTCATCTCCCTTCCATCACCCCTACTTCCCTCTTCCATCCACAAACACCCCCTTCTTTCATTACTATTATTCATAAGGGTGCCCAATTAGCTCACATAGAAATCCAGGACATCAATGATGAATTCGAAGTAGCAATACTTTGTTCAATCCTGGTTGTTGGGACCCACTCATAGGACAGGCTCTTCCAGTCCTATTCCTAAGAAGAGGAGACTCACTTCCACCCATCCTGTCTCTTCTGAACCTTGTTATCCTCCCCTTTGGTTCTCTATTTCCATTCTAATAAGCAACAACCTATCTATGAGGAATTTCTTCAAAAGGTAGTGTTTGCTCACCTCTTTGGCCTTCCTTTCCAAAATCTTTCGGCCCATCTCAATACCATCTTCCCTTATGCTTTTCTTTCCAAGGCTCAACAATCAAAAATTTTCTCCATGACTGAAGCTAGAACTAAAGAACAATGGGCTCGGAGCAACAGAGATCTATACAATCAGTTTCGTCGTACTCAAACCGCCAGATATCCACCCAGAGAAGCTCCTCTCCCTCTCTCTAAATGGTTTCAGATTCATCATAAAACTCTTTTTGGACCCTTCATTCAGAAGGAAATCAAGTTCATCCGGCAATACAAAATGTACTGCGATTACTGCTATCTTCACAACATTCCCGAGGTGCAGCTGGGCCAGTTCAGGCAAGCCATCCATGTTCTAAGTTCCAGGGCTGCTCACACTGAATCCCTTCGTGTTGACTTTGCCACTTTGGTCATTCCTGATGTGGTGTTCCTTCCTCCACTCCACTCCCTGATCATGGATTCATCTGTGGGAACTCTTATGTTTGAGTGAGCTACTCAGGTTATGGCTAGGCTCTCTGTGCAAGAAGGTCGTAACCTCGCTTTTCATAGATTTGTCTTCAAGTAGTATCTTCAGGGGTACCTCAAGGTAGATGTCCTTGCCCCCATTATATCTAAATGTGAGCGTCTGTCACCTGCTGATTGGGAAAATCTCTACACCTTGTCCGCTCAACAGCTTCAAGAGTTGAATACTTCTCAGGCTCGCTCCCATCAACCTCTTCTGACTCCCGCTGAATTTCTGGATGCAAACTCTCTTCACCTGGTCCGGGACTCCTTTCTAAAATAGGAAGAATGGTAGAGGATCTTTCTAGAATTAAAGAAGGAATTTTGGCAGCATTAGATCTTCTATCCCTTTAAAATCACTCAATTTCTTCAGTTTGCCAGTTTTGGTTGCTTCATCTCCTACAAGGTAGCTCTTGGCAACGACAAATACTGGGATTTCATATTAGATTAGAGACAACTACACATCAAGAGGATGACTCCCACCATGGGACCCTCCTATTGTATTGAGCTTGGAGCATTTCAAGCCTATTTTGAAAAGCAGGAACGCCAAGCGCTACCTATCATTAGACACTTTGCATCTCTCTTGTCTACTGCCTTCTATCTCTCTAAACCCTCTAATGCTCCATAAATCTCTTGTGTTCTCTTTATTTGCTCTTTTCTCTCTCTTTGTCTCAAGCTCTTGTATCTTTTTGCTTACATGACAAAAAGGGGGAGAAATATAGCATTTCCGAAATATTTCCTTTTCGCAAGAATGCTTAGACTTATTTCAAATCATCTTTGCTAATTGTTAAGTTTTGTCATCACCAAAATGGGGGAGATTGATGATCAGTTTATCCCCATGCAATTTAAATTAATTACATATATTTTGGTGATTAACAAAACAATGATAAATGTTTAATCTAATAATTTATTATGAGATTTTAAACACAGGAAATAAACCAAGGGTAAACAAGCAAATCAACCATGATGTAAGTATTCATCACTCTACAACAATGTAAGTTTGAAGCATTATATTGTCTAAGTTCATAATGATTTCTATGAAGGTATAACGATTTCCTTACATTCATAAAGATTTCATATTCGATAAGTGATCACAATGATTTGCCCTCACAACGATTCGATAAGTGATCGCAACGATTTGCCCTCACAACGATTCAATAAGTGATCACAACGATTTTCCCTCACAACGATTCGATAAGTGACCATAATGATTTGCTCTCGTAACGATTCCTGTAGTCATCATAACGATTCACTCTCGTAACGATTCCTTTAGTCATCATAACGACTTGCTCTCGTAATGATTCTTGTAGTCATCGTAACCATTCGCTCTCGTAACGATTCCTTAAGTCATCGTAATGAATTGCTCTCGTAACGATTCCTTTAGTCATCGTAACGACTGCTCTCGTAACGATTCTTATAGTCATCGTAACGATTCACTCTCGTAACGATTCCTGTAGTCATCGTAACGATTCGCTCTCGTAACAATTCCTTTAGTCATCGTAACGACTTGCTCTCGTAACGATTCATGTAGTCATCGAAACGATTCGCTCTCGTAACGATTCCTTTAGTCATCGTAACGACTTGCTCTCGTAACGATTCCTATAGTCATCGTAACGATTCCTTTAGTCATCGTATCGATTTGCTTATAACGTCATAACGATTTGTACATCGATTTGCTTTAACATCATAACGATTTGTACATCTATTTGCTTATAACGTCATAACGATTTGTACATCGATTTGCTTATAACGTCATCACGATTCGTACATCGATTTGCTTATAACATCACAACGATTTGTACATCGATTTGCTTATAACATCATGACGATTTGTACATCGATTTGCTTATAACGTCATAACAATTTGTACATCGATTTGTTTATGACTCCATAACGATTTGATTATAACGACTTGTTGATAACGATTTTCTTATAAAATCATAACGATTCACTTAAGCTAAATATAACGACTTGATATTTGACTCACTTTTGTCTACGTTGAAAAGTCAAAGCTTTCTCGCGCATCTTTCTAACGTCTGTACATTTATTACTCTGAATGTGTCTCTGTATTCATGCAGACGATATCTTCTATTCTCGTGCTTATTCTGCAAACATCTTTTTGGAAGAACATAATGAAATTTCTACTTCTGTATAAAATCAATCTAACGTTGACTGACAATAAGAGACAGCTTAGCTGTCTATTGTTTAGCATTTAATGTATGCAGGTTTCTGACAACATTCGTCATACAACGGTGGACAAAATAGAAGCCAAAGGATACTACAGAAGATCCTATCTCTTTGCGTGCAAAAATGGATAAAAGACTGCTGACTGGAAGCTTCTACAGTACCATGCAGTCTAACGTACAATTATGTATAGAGACAACAGACACTCCAACGTTCGAGTTTCAAACGTTCATATATATAGAATAATGAAGTTCGACAAAGAATACAGTAAGAGTAATAACAAGCTACAACACTTCAATCTTCTACAAGCCATTCTTAGAGCCAAGCACAAACTCTCATTAGTTTTAGCTCTTGCTCTCAGTGCTAAGTTTTTCATCTGTGTGAGAGCCTTTCGGTCTGAGAAGAGTCCTTGATTGTAGATATCTTCTTCTTCTCAGTCCTTGCTTCAGATCAAGCAGTGTTCTATAAGCTTGATCTAGAGGCATCATCTCTTTGATCACTATTTCTTGAGTTGTTCCCTTCTGTTGTGAAGGAAGACCTGGTAGGATCTAGGGTGCGTCTTTCCCTTCGTGTTGAAGGAGGACCTGGTGTGGTATCCAGGGGGTTGTAATTCCTTCGGGTTGAAGGAAGACCAGCTGCGCCTGGGTGTAAGGGTCCTTAAGGGGGACTGTACCCTTGGTAGTGAAATCCTGAGATTTTACTCTGGAACTGGACGTAGGACTCCTAAGGAGAGGAGATCCGAACCAGGATAATTCCTTGTGTTGTGTGATTGTCTTTGTGTGATTGCTGTTTGTCTTCACTATCACTAACATCCATCGAAGTGTGTTTTGTGTGAACGTTTTTGTGTACAGGGTTAGTAGATGAAGTTTTAAAGCCCCATTCACCCCCCTCTGGGCTTGCTAGCTGGGTAACATTGATATTTAAACATATTTCAAATATTTTGAATGTCAAGGTCTTCCCTTACTTTTCTCCGATATCCATGTATTATTATGACTGAACATTTCACTGTACAATGCATGCTCAGATATCTTCTATTCCTATGCTTATATTGGAAACATCTTTTAGAAAGCAGAATGACATTTCTATTTGATGTATATTCGTCCTAACATTGACTGACAACAAGAGACAGTGTAGCTGTCTATCATTCAGCATTATTGTGTGGGTCTCTAACAACACAACCATTTACAACGTTGGACAAAATGAAAGATGAAGGATATCGAGAAGGATCTTCTCTTTGCATGCATAGAACGTAAAGGACCGTTGACTGGAAGCTCTACAATACCATGTAGTCTAACGTATACCAGAGCATAGAGACAACAGATGTAACATCGTGCGTTTTTCGGATTTGTGGATCCTCTGTTTAGCATGTGGGATGGTCAAGTTGTGACCAGTGCGACTTGTGTTGTGTGTTTCTTGTTGGATCCTTACCAGGGTTGGTTATGGATCTGTGTTGGTGTTCAGTGTGCTGGACATCAATAGTGGGTTGACGTCTAGGTGTGTGACGTCGACTGTGTGTTGGCGGCAATGGTGTGCCGTTAACATGGTTTGGCGTCCATCGATGTGGACGTCTAGCGTGATGAACTTGGCGGCCAAAATGTGGACGCCTAGTTGGGGCGGGGCGCAGAGGTTGACGTTAACCTGACGCACCTGTGTTTTTAGGGCTGACCCGAGCCCTGTTCTTTCCCCACTCTCTCCTCTCCACTTCGCCCACCTTCACCCTTGAGCTTCTTCACGAGTTCCGATGGTTGGCGGGAGCACGTGGGAAGGCTGTGGTGCGCTTGGTAGCAGCAGATCAGGCGGGGAATGTCAAATTGGAGCGCGGTGTTCGTGGGGCGTTCCTCGGGTTTCGACGTGATTCAAGGTTCTTCGAAAGTTCAATCGCATTTCTAAGGTAGGGACTGGACCCGTTGATTTTCCCTGGTTGATTTGTTAAACTTTCTTTGCATAAAACGGATGTTAATTGAGTTGTTGGAAAATGGTCCTTCATGCTGGAAATCGGGTGGTTTGATTGATTCAAGTGTTGGATCTTGTTTCTCTGATTTAATTATAGTATGTAGATGTATGGGGAAATGTCTCCCCTTGTGTTCTTACCGGTTGTGGGGCTAAGTTGCCGGTATGACTGGCTTTGGGCTGGTCTGTGTGTTTTGTATACCTTGGAGCTGAAGATCTTGGCGTCAATATCGATTGACGTCGAGTTCTTTATTTGGATATTAACGGCCAGATGGCTAGCCGTTAATATCGAGTTTATTTAGTGTTGACGGCAGGGGATCATGCCGTTTATATAAGGTGGACGGCAATCGATGTTGCCGCCAACTTGTGCATGTATCAATGCAGCGTGTTTTACGTAGTTTTTATGGTTATGAATATCATGTGGTTGCTTGTGCATGGCAATGACAGGTGAGAGCCATTGCACGTGTTACGCTCATGGGGCGCATAGCTCTTGAAGTGGGCATCTTTTATGTGGTTAATATGTGATGTACGTAATCGTTTGGTGTTTACGTAGTATGTGTGGTGTGTTGGCACCCGTGGCACTCTTGGAGTGCGTTGTCCATGTGTTGGACATGTGGTTTACGTGGATGACATATGGTACACCAACCAGGGGTGTCGTACACGTGAGGTCTACGTGGTTTTGATGCCATACGTATGGTTTGCGTGTGCATGGCATATTGTACGTTATTGTGTTATTATATCTTAATTATTATGATTGGTCTGCAGTTTTGTGGCGATGAGGTTCACATGGGAACCTAGCCTTGATACTTTAAGATCTTTTGCAAGTCATCCTAAATGGATAAGTAATAAAGTATGAGTGTTAATGTATTATGCCTAGTATGGCAGTAAAGGTCACTATGTGACCAATGTCAGGTCGTGGCATTATTTTTAATATGGTTTATATATGTATTTGTGTAGACTAGCTTGTAGGTCGCGAGTGACCAGGACAAGCTATTCCTCACACGGTATGTCGTTTGTGATAAACGTATAAGTGTTATGGTTTGTGCTAGCCGAGTGTGGTGGTCCAGCGCCTATTCCGAATGCCTCTCTAGTCGGGTACCTCAGGTTCTTTGTGAGCCAGGCACGTGTGTTTGTTGTGCTCGGGGTTTGTCCCGGTACAGTGGGTACCGTCAAGGTCTGTGTCGTCTTCCTGGACACCCTCACTCCTGTGCTTGAGTTGTACGTCCGACTGAGGGAAAGACGACAGTAGGACAACGGCTTGTGTTTGTGGGTGTGTAGTCGCTTGTAGCGCGCTCGTAGTGGGGGTGCGGACACCAGTAGTGACACTGGTCGCCAGCTAGTCCTGTTTTCCAGTGCCTCACTTTAGGGTGCTCCGGCCAGAGACCCTAGAGGTGCCAGGCATGGGCCTACAGCTGTATGTCTGCAGGTGTGGTGTTAGTTGGTCTCCACAGTTGTTTGACTTGTTCTTGTGGAGCGGCAGTTGGACCTTTCGTCCGTGACTGCGAGGCTGAGAGGTTGTTCTTGTGTTATTGTCCGGGTTGGATACTGGCCTGATCAGCCAGTAGTCCGTTCCCGTGTGGTGGCGTCGTTCTTTCTGACTCGTGCTTTGCCACTGGTTGTAGTTCGTGAGTTTGTGACTCGTGGTCGCAGTTTGACCAGTTCGAGGTGTGCCCTGGTGTTGGCACAATTGTGACTGAGTTGTGGTTTGTGTGACTTGCCGGTTGAGGTTTTACTTATATATTGTGCCTAAATAAAGATATAATATAATTGTGGTTCAGTGTGGTGTTTATCACCTACTTGTACCCTTGTTCGGGTATGTGTTTTGGTGCCTCAGAATAGCAGGTACCTGTACCCTTCGTGGGTTACTGTGTAGTTTTGTGATGGTACATTGTGTACAACCTTTTCAGGCTCTCGTGTGTTGCGGTAGTTTTGTGGTTTGACCTGCCACTTGTCGTATCCTATTCGTTTTAAGTAGATCTTTGTTTATAATTTAATGTGAATTAGTTGTAATTGCCAATTATGTTACCTTATGGATGATTTGCCGATGAGGCTTGTGGCCTAGGCATGTTGTGGTTTAGTAGAGCTGTGCTCCGTGGAGGCCGTGTGAGACCTTCCACTTGTTGAGTTTTACCCTTTTGGGTATGGTTCCGATTATGGTTTTAGTGTGTGAAGGACTAGCTAGCTGTAGCCAGTCCTACCACTTATGTGTGGCTCTCGTCGTAGTGTGGTTGGGGTTGAATGGACTAGCACTTGGTTGGCTGTCCTAGTACCCACGTGATAGGGGTTCTCCTGTGAAGCTTGTAGCCTGGGCAATGATTTACTTGTGTGGCATATAGCTTAGGCAACCAGTTGTTGTAGCAGTGTGCCAGTGAGACTGTGGTTTAGGCACTTAGTAGTTGGCTGACTAATGATATTATATTAGTCATGTAGTTCGACTCTCCTTCCGAGGACTTTATGTTTATTATCATGATTATGTTTAATTGTTATTTATTGTTATGATGTGAGCATGAAATGGTTGGTTATTGGTGTTGCTAGTGAGACCCTCCGGGGTGAGGTCTCTTTGTTTGATTGTTGAGGTTTTTGGGTGGTCCCTGCTGAGCCAGTGACTTATTGAGGCTCACTCCCCTATAGTTCTTTTCAGAGCTTGCCGTGTGTTGGCTTGCAGCGGCGTTGTGTCAGACTTGTACCACCAGCACTAGTGTAGTAGTTAGTGTTGTGTGAGCTTGTGCTCCCTCGGGGTATGTCCCAGGTAGTTGTACTTTTAATTGGACATGTATTAATGTAATGGGACAGTTGTAAATTGTTATATGCAGGTATGAGCACTTGTACTTTCTTATGTCTTATACTGTTGTGGTTTGTCTTTTATATTCTTACTGGACAGTTGTGTGAGCTATCCCTTGCGAGACTTCGGTCCGTTCGCGGGAGGCGGATCTGGAAATGGAGCCTTAATTGGCATAAATACCCCGGTCCGTCACAGTTGGTATCAGAGCAATGTCTAGTTAGAATATGAAAAGACATTGAAGTTACAATGTCCCAATACATGAATTAATGTCCACTGCTGGTAGTAAGTCTGCGGTTTTGTGTGATATAAAGTAGTTTTTACGTGAGCTTTTGGCACGTAAACCGTGTGTTTCTGTTTGTTAAATTGGCAGTTGTGAGCAGTTGTTGTGCCACAATGTGAATTGTGGTATAAATTGTGTGGTAGCATCTTGGCACTAGTGCAGTTAAAGCAGTTAAATTATAAGTATTTAAAAGTTTTCTGTTGCAGAGATTAGAGGAGAAATGTAAAGTAGTGCTCTGAGAGGGATATACCTGTTATATGTTAATAAAGTACAGAGTTAGCAGAGACAAGTATAGAGTATTTCTGTGATAGATCAGTTTGGTTGTTAAGATTCGCAGTTAAAGGAATTGAAGAGATTAACAAATTTGGATATGGAATTCAGTAAGTAAGTTATAATGAGATAGAAAGCTGGCAGACGCAGGTGTATGGTAACAAGGCGATAAGGAACAAGCCAGTGTGTGTGTGATAAGTTGTAGTTGAGAATCTCAGCAAAGGTATTGTGGCATTAGAGATCTGAGTTAAATGATATTAAGAAATAATGAGGATGAGAATGTGATTAGTGTTATGAAGAGTTTGATATGATTAAGTAGGCAGATCAACTTAAAAGAAATATTAGTACATAAAAGAGCAGTGATTTATGGCAGATGGATTTAATATGCTTGAGATCAGAAATTTGAGAAAAGTGTTGTTATGAATAATGATGGTAACAGAAAGTGTGATATGAAGATTTGTATAAATAAGTATAGAAATGATTATTTGAATAAAGAAAGAGAGAAAAGAAGGATTAATGTGCAATAAGAATTTGTGAAAATTGCACAAGAAAAATACTTAGTTGATGATTGGCAGTTTAGATAAAGAAAAGATATGAATTACAGAAAGGAAAATTTAGCAAATGATAAAGTGAATAAGATCAGATGAGTAAGAAAATGTTAGATAGAGTTTGCATATTGGTACAAAGAATTGATTCAATTGATGCAGAAATGAATTATTATTAAGATATTCCAGAGTTTCATGCCGGAGCAGGAACATATTAATTAAAGAGTATTTGGAAAGGTTATGAAACAAAATTATGAGATTAGCCAGAGAATGCAGTAAAGCCAGAAAAGTATATGAAGAGTACAACATGTTTTTAGCGCTTTAGCAGGTCAGAAATTGCAGTAATACCTTCAGCTCGGATTAATTGAATAAAATGATTTGAGAAGCAGTTAAAGTTAGAAATGAATTCAGTTGAAGCCAGAAGAAAGCAATTGAAAGCAATACTGAGAGCAGAAATTGTGGAATATTTTGCAAAAGTGTTCAGTGTGATCAGAGTAGCGCAGCGGAAACAGAAGCAAAGAAAGATTTAATATTCACAGATTATTAAGGATTGCTTGAATAAAGAGAAGTGTAAAGTTTTGCGCAGCGGAATAAAGGAACAGAGTTTATTATGGTTTTCAATCAGAGATTGACTTAAGGCAGTATGAGCAGAATAATATGAAAGGACAGAAAATTCAAAGATGGTGATTGGTTTTCTTTGAAGAGGGTCAGTTGTGAATGTAAATGCAGATGAAGCAGGATAACAACAAATAGTGATAAATGGAAAAAGAAAATGGTGGCATGAAAAGATATTATAGTGTAAGATATTTGAGAAAGATAAAGCGGCCTTGAAAGAAATGTTGCAAACACAGTCGGAAAATTGTGGAAGCAGGTTTAGTCCAAGGAGATAAAGCGCCATTGGCAAGGTAGAATCGTCTACAATTAAAAAGTAAGGAAAGGCAATGAAATCGACAGAATGAAGTAATTGTGAAATGAATTGAAAGAAAAGAAAGGAGCAAAGCAAGGATGGAAATGGACAGATGATTTGAAAGGCAGATGCAATAGAAGAGTATCCTACTTGTTCTGTGTACGATTTTATTTCTTTAGGTGATATCTAAGGTTTGTTGTGTTTGTTTTACATGTCGAGGACGACATTTCTTTTTAGGTGATAATAATGTAACGTCGTGCGTTTTTAGGATCTTTATGGATCCTCTGTTTAGCGTGTGTGGGATGGTCAAGTTGTGACCAGTGCGACTTATGTTGTGTGTTTCTTGTTGGATCCTTACCAGGGTTGGTTATGGATCTATGTTGGTGTTCAGTGTGCTAGACATCAATAGTGGGTTGGCGTCCAGGTGTGTGACGTCGACTGTGTGTTGGCGGCAATGGTGTTGCCATTAACATGGTTTAGCATCCATCGATGTGGACATCTAGCGTGATGAACTTGGCGGCCAAAGATGTGGATGCCTAGTTGGGGCGGTTTGGTTAGCGGCGCAGAGGTTGACGTTAACCTGACGCACCTGTGTTTTTAGGGCTAACTCGAGCCCTGTTCTTTCCCCACTCTCTCCTCTCCATTTCGCCCACCTTCCCTTGAGCTTTTCACGAGTTCCGATGGTTGGCGGGAGCACGTGGGAAGGCTGTGGTGCGCTTGGTAGCAGCAGATCAGGCGGACAATGCCAAATTGGAGCGCGGTGTTCGTGGGGCGTTCCTCGGGTTTCGGTGTGATTCAAGGTTCTTCGGAAGTTCAATCGCGTTTCTAAGGTAGGGACTGGACCCGTTGATTTTCCCTGGTTGATTTGTTATACTTTCTTTGCATAAAACGGATGTTAATTGAGTTGTTGGAAAATGGTCCTTCATGCTGGAAATCGGGTGGTTTGATTGATCCAAGTGTTGGATCTTGTTTCTCTGATTTAATTATAGTATGTAGATGTATGGGGAAATGTCTCCCCTTGTGTTCTTACCGGTTGTGGGGCTAAGTTGCCCGTATGACTAGCTTTGGGCCGGTCTGTGTGTTTTGTATACCTGGGAGCTGAAGATCTTGGCGTCAATATCGATTGACGTCGAGTTCTTTATTTGGATATTAATGGCCAGATGGCTAGCCGTTAATATCGAGTTTATTTAGTGTTGACGGCAGGGGATAATGCCGTTTATATAAGGTGGGCAACAATCGATGTTGCCGCCAACTTGTGCATGTATCAATGCGTGTTTTACGTAGTTTTTCTGGTTATGAATATCATGTGGTTGCTGTGCATGGCATGGCAATGACAGGTGAGAGCCATTGCACGTGTTACGCTCATGGGGCGCATAGCTCTTGAAGTGGGCATCTTTTATGTGGTTAATATGTGATGTACATAATCAGTTTGGTGTTTACGTAGTATGTGTGTGGTGTGTTGGCACCCGTGGCACTCTTGGAGTGCGTTGTCCATGTGTTGACATGTGGTTTACGTGGATGACGTATGGTACACCAACCAGGGTGTGTCGTACACGTGAGGTCTACGTGGTTTGGATGCCATGCGTATGGTTTGCGTGTGCATGGCATATTGTACGTTATTGTGTTATTATATCTTAATTATTATGATTGGTTGTAGTTTTGTGGCGATGAGGTTCACATGGGAACCTAGCCTTGATACTTTAAGATCTTTTGCAAGTCATCCTAAATGGATAAGTAATAAAGTATGAGTGTTAATGTATTATGCCTAGTATGGCAGTAAAGGTCACTATGTGACCAATGTCAGGTCGTGGCATTATTTTTAATATGGTTATATATGTATTTGTGTAGACTAGCTTGTAGGTCGCGCGAGTGACCAGGACAAGCTATTCCTCACACGTGTATCGTGGTTTTTGATAAACGTATAAGTGTTGTGGTTTGTGCTAGCCGAGTGTGGTGGTCCGGCGCCTATTCCGGAATGCCTCTCTAGTCGGGTACCCCAGGTTCTTTGTGAGCCAGGCACGTGTGTTTGTTGTGCTCGGGGTTTGTCCCGGTACAGTGTGGTACCGTCGAGGTCTGTGTCGTCTTCCTGGACACCCTCACTCCTGTGCTTGAGTTGTACGTCCGGCTGAGGGAAAGACGACAGTAGGGCAGCAGCCTGTGTTTGTGGGTGTGTAGTCGCTTGTAGCGCGCTCGTAGTTGGGGGTGCGGACACCAGTAGTCGACACTGGTCCCTAGCTAGTCCTGTTTTCCAGTGCCTCACTTTAGGGTGCTCCGGCCAGAGACCCTAGAGGTGCCAGGCATGGGCCTACAGCTGTGTGTCTGCAGGTGTGGTGTTAGTTGGTCTCCACAGTTGTTTGACTTGTTCTTGTGGAGCGGCAGTTGGACCTTTCGTCCGTGACTGCGAGGCTAAGAGGTTGTTCTTGTGTTGTGTTGTCCGGGTTGGATGCTGGCCTGATCAGCCAGTAGTCCGTTCCTGTGTGGTGGCGTCGTTCTTTTTGACTCGTGCTTTGCCACTGGCTGTAGTTCGTGAGTTTGTGACTCGTGGTCGAGGTTTGACCAGTTCGAGGTGTGCCCTGGTGTTGGCACAATTGTGACTGAGTTGTGGTTTGTGTGACTTGCCGGTTGAGGTTTTACTTATAATATTGTGCCTAAATAAAGGTATAATATAATTATGGTTCAGTGTGGTGTTTATCACCTACTTGTACCCTTGTTCAGGTATTTGTGTTGTGGTGCCTCAGAATAGCAGGTACATGTACCCTTCGTGGGTTACTGTGTAGTTTTGTGATGGTACATTGTGTACCAACCTTTTCAGGCTCTCGTGTGTTGTGGTAGTTTTGTGGTTGACCTGCCACTTGTCGTATCCTATTCGTTTTAAGTAGATCTTTGTTTATAATTTAATGTGAATTAGTTGTAATTGCCAATTATGTTACCTTGTGGATGATTTGCCGATGAGGCTTGTGGCCTAGGCATGTTGTGGTTTAGTAGAGCTGTGCTCCGTGGAGGCCGTGTGAGACCTTCCACTTGTTGAGTTTTACCCTTTTTGGGTATGGTTCCGATTATGGTTTTAGTGTGTGAAGGACTAGCTAGCTGTAGCCAGTCCTACCACTTATGTGTGGCTCTCGTCGTAGTGTGGTTTGGGGTTTAATGGACTAGCACTTGGTTGGCTGTCCTAGTACCCACGTGATTGGGGTTCTCCTGTGAAGCTTGTAGCCTGGGCAATGATTTACTTGTGTGGCGTATAGCTTAGGCAACCAGTTGTTGTAGCAGTGTGCCAGTGAGACTGTGGTTTAGGCACTTTAGTAGTTGGGCTGACTAATGATATTATATTAGTCATGTAGTTCGACTCTCCTTCCGGGGACTTTATGTTTATTATCATGATTATGTTTAATTGTTATTTATTGTTATGATGTGAGCATGAAATGGTTTGGCTATTGGTGTTGCCAGTGAGACCCTCCGGGGTTGAGGTCTCTTTTGTTTGATTGTTGAGGTTTTTTGGTGGTCCCTGCAGAGCCAGTGACTTATTGAGGCTTACTCCCCTATAGTTCTTTTCAGGGGTTGCCGTGTGTTTGGCTTGCAGCGGTGTTGTGTCAAACTTGTACCACCAGCAGTAGTGTAGTAGTTAGTGTTGTGTGAGCTTGTGCTCCCTCGGGGTATGCCCAAGATAGTTGTACTTTTAATTGGACATGTATTAATGTAATGGGACAGTTGTAAATTGTTATATGCAGGTATGAGCACTTGTACTTTCTTGTGTCTTATACTGTTGTGGTTTGTCTTTTATATTCTTACTGGACAGATGTGTGAGATATCCCTTGCGAGACTTCGGTCCGTTCGCGGGAGGCGGATCTGGATATGGAGCCTTAATGGGCATAAATACCCCGGTCCGTCACAACAGACATATCAACGGCTACTTCCTCAAGAGAAGATATATATTCAAGTCTGAAGGCTCTAAACACACAACTTTTGTAAGAGAGTAATCTTTCACGCAAGAAGAGTCTGAATAGAAGAGCGATTTTCATTCCAACCTTTGTGTAGCTCTCGCTCTCATCATTCTGCTCAACTCCTTGGAGAGCACCTTTCAGTTCTGAGAGTTTCTTTCATTGTAGATCTTACTCTCAATCTCTGCCTCAGATCTGGATTTGTTGTAAACTAGGTCTTGGGGCACTTCGCTTGACTTTCACAATTGTTTGTGTTGTTCCTCTTCGGGTTGAAGAGAAGACCTGTGGTTGACAGGTGTTTGCGTTTCCTTCGTATAGAAGGAAGACTTGAGGTTCATGGTGTATTGTACCTCTTCGGTTGAGAAGAGAAGGCCAGCTGTGGCTAGATGTGTAAGTGTCCTTGAGGGGGACTGTACCCTTGGGTAGTCATATCCTGAGTTGTTGCTTGGGGACTGAACGTAGGATTCCTGTGGAGAGGAGGTTCGAACCAGGATAAAAATCGTTGTGCAGTATGTTTGCTTTCTGTGTGTTTGTTATTGTTTCTACGACTAACACTAACCACCAATCGTAGTGTATTGTTTAAACATTTTTTGTTGACAGGTTTAGATAATCGAATTTTAAAGAATCTCATTCACCCCCCTCTGGGCTTGCTAGCTGGGCAACAAGTGGTATCAGAGCGAGTCTCTTCGACAAAGAAGATCCAACGATCTGAAGAGAAAAGATCAAATGGCAGCCCAAGGTCACTTCGAAGGTCAGTCAGTCAACAGGCCACCATTGTTCGATGGTGAAGACTACACTTACTGGAAAACAAGAATGGAGCTCTTCCAACAAGGGCTTGATTATCAGATTTGGTCGATTGTAGAAGAAGGAGACCTTCTAGTTACAAATGACAAAGACACATGGACTGAAGATGATAAGAAGAAAATTTCTCTCAACTGCATGGCCAAGAGTATACTATGTTGTGCTCTTAGCAAGAAGGCATTCAACAGGATCTCCTCATTCAAATCCGCCATGGAAATGTGGGAGAAGCTAAGAATTGAAATGTTGCGGAAAAAACTGCTATGAAGAAATCTAGAAGGGGGGGGGTTGAATAGATTTCTCAGAATTTTAAAAATTTACTTTGATTAGGATCTTAGAGAAATTGATTTCAGTATGAAATCTAATGATCAATGACACTTCTAAACAAATTAGACTAGTTAGATGGTGAAATGCTAACGAGCCTATCAAGCATCTAACACAAGAGATAAGCAAACCGCAAAGACAAAGAGATTTAGGGTGGTTCGGATTACACAACAGTGTATCCTACATCCACCATCCACACACACACACAAATGTGGCTTATCTTCCCAGTTCAGAAAAGTCACACAACAACACACACACTCTGAGATTCAGAAATCTCAGATTAACCACACACACGAAATTGGGCACAAGGATTGCACTAATTTCACAACACACACTTCAATAGATAAGTTTGAAATGAAGAACCAGATAGATCAACTGAAACCCAATTTGGAAAGGACTGGTTCGAAGATCCCTATTTCTGCTTCAAGAATGGGGACCAGCTCTTCTGCTTCAGCTCCAAGAAGAAGACTCTGATGGCTTGAAATCCTTCTTCAAATGGATCATCCAAGGTGACAAAATCTCCAATTTCTTCAGATCTGGAAGCAATCCACCGGGATGAAGTCTTCTTCTGGAGTAGCCTAGAAAGCTCTGGAAAATTGGAAGAGCAAATGGTTGTTGCGATGTGTCTCTAAGAGCCAAATGGATAAGGGGCTTTTATAGTCTCAAGGGTCCACAAAATATCTTGGGATCTGAGGGCATAGGAGTTCCCGCCCAAAAAAAGGCCCCACCAAAGTCATCCACGTGTCTTCAGCAATTTAGATTCTTCAAAATGTCCGAAGTGTGTCGACACTACACATAGATGTGTCGACACACCAAGCATCAGCTTCAAACTGGTTTCCTGGGACAGTGTACTAGTGTCGACACACAGCTGGACTGTGTCGACACCACTGGATATATGCTGAAATCTTGGTTCTGGGATAGTTAACTAGTGTCAACACCACTGAGCACTGTGTCGACACCATTGGCCATTTTTTCAGAATCCTTCTTCTGGGACAATGAACTAGTGTCGACACCACTAGGCACTGTGTCGACACCACTGAGCATATATGACCTTTTCTTGAGCTATACATAGAAGAAACATTGTGAGATATAAATTTAAGCATGATAAGCATGACTTCAATATAATAATGAATCATATTTGGGCATCATCAAAATAAGAGATCCAACAATCTCCCCCTTTTTGATGATGGCAACTATGATTCATCATGTTAACTTGATTTTCTCACAAATGTGACTTCAAAAATATTCATTCACAATTTCATAGCATATCATATGCATACCAATGACATCCATAGTTTTCATTAATGACATCCAAACATTTTCATCCCTTTGCAAACAAACATGTCATTCATTTGTCATTTCCAAAGAAAAGTCAGACAAACAAGCATCCAACAATGCATCCATCAACCAAAATCAAAATGTATCCTAACAAGAAATGTATCCCAAACTATCCCAAAAAGTAAAGTGTAACATCCCAAAATGTAATCCTTCTCCCCCTTTGACATCATCAAAACAAAAAGACATCATGCTGAAGGAGGTGGAGGAGGAGGAGGAATTGGGAGTAAGATGGTCTCTATGGTCTTCATCCTTGCTTCCATAGCACTCAAATTTGTTCTCATTTGTGTTTGCATAGTAGAGAGTCTGGTGTGCAGAAGATCTTCCATTCTTTGATGATTTTCATACACGTTCTCTTGAAAGACACTAAGACTTTGAGTTGCATGCTGAGAAGTAGTAGATGAACTGGGAACTGAGCCATGTTGCTGGAAGTTACTAAAATCATTTTGAAGATCTGCCATTTTGTGATCAATATGGGCAATAAGGGTCCTCATTCTGTCCATATCTTCAACCAAATAAGCAAAGGACAATCGAGTTTTGGACACTTGAGATATAGCTTCTTGACTATTGAAGAGTCCCTATTGAGTGTTAAGCACAATTGCTTCTAGAACTCCTTGAGTCTTGAGCTGAAGTTCTTTAAGTTGGGTACAAGCATCACCCAAGGTGCCAATTAACCTGTTGAATCTTCTATTGGCATACTCAGCTGCTTCATGTTGTCTCACAAACTGACCATTCACAGAATTTTCCAATCTCTAAATCCGAAGTTCAAATCTGTCAGACATTTCTCTCACGGAGGAATTGAGATTATTAAACTAATTTTGGAGAAATTTATATAGTTCAGGTGGGACAGAAGGTCCACCAGAAGAAGTGGAAACTAAGCTATGATGTTGTTAGAAAAAGTTTGGAGGAACAAGCATATTTGAAGGAGAAGGATATGCATGAGGTGTAGGTGTAGCTTGTGGCTGAAATGGGATCTCAACCTCAACATGTGGCTAGTCCACTGAATCAATTTGAGGAGTAGCATCTCTGGAACAACTTCTTCTTGCACTTGTTCAACTTGTGGCTCAGGCTCTATAGCTGGCCCTCTTAGCACTCGGTCTCCCTCAACTCTGAATCTCATGAACTTTTGCAAGTGATGCAAATAGTATATATTATTTTGAGGGATTTTTTGAATCTTTTCATTCACTAGAGAAACTCCAAAATGTTTGAAGATAGCTGTGAGATGTGCAGCATAGGGCAAGGACCTGTGAAGATCTTTCCTTATTGTTTCAGACATAATCTGAGTCATTATCAAGTTCAAATTGACTTTCACATTTCTCTTCATGCTGTACATCACAAATCTCTGAATATCTGTCAATCTATTCCTACCACCACCCTGTGTGTGATAATGGTGGTAAGGATGTGATGTACCAAACGAAGAACTAGAGGGAAAGTGTTGGTGTTGAATCTTGTGACATGAGTCTGTCTAGAATCCTTTGAATCATGTGGAAGACCAGTGAGCAGAGTGTATGCTTCATGAAGATTGAATTCAAATTCACTCCAATCCTCAACATCATTTGGAAAGTGAAATAGTGTAGAAGCTAATTCAGGAGTGAAAAGAATAGAAACACCCTTGGCCTCAGATCTGAAACCTTCTGGATCATCCACCATGTTTAGATAAAACTCTTGAACTAGACGGGGATAAAATGTTCTGAATTCTGAAATAAACTTCAACCACCCTTGAAATTCAAAGAAGGGTATAAGTTCTGGAAATGCATTTGCAAGAGCTTCATCAGATAATTCTACAGCCCTAGGCTTGAGAATAGATCTCCCCTCGGTTGCAGTCTGAGATGGGGTGACTGCTTGTGCCTCAGATGAGCCAGAAGACTCTGAGGATGAGTCTTCTTCACTGGAATCACTTGAATCTGGGAGAAGCTTTCTCCTAGGGTACCAAGAGAGCATGGGAGACTTGCCTTTACTCAGAGGAGATGGCCTTCCACACTTTGATGGAGTTCCTGAAGGAGTCACCTCACCCTTCCTTTTTGATGGATCATGCCGAAACTTGCTTCTCCTCTCTGGTTGAGGCTCTTCAATGACAATGCCCTTTATAGCCGCCCTGGTCTTTGTTCCTCTCCTGGGAGTCTGCTTGGGAGCCATGATGGAGGGAAAGATGAGAATAGAAGAAGGAGTGGATGGTTGGAGAAGAAGAAACGGAAATGTAGGGGATCGGTTCCTTGGGAGTTGGAAGGAGGAAGAGTTCAAAGGGGTGGAAAGTGCAAGTGGTAGGGTCGACATGGGACCTAGGGTATAGAAAAAGAGGTTTTAATCCCTCAAGATGGGGGATAAGATGAACCCTCGGTCCGTTTACCCTAAACAGGGATCGACAATTAGGTCCAGGTGTGTCGACACACAAGAAGAGTGTGTCGACCTGACAAACACTCTGGTGTCGACACAGGATTGTGGTGTGTCGACCTCACTTGATAAAAATTAGAGATTTTTGAAAGGAATGAGAAGGGAAACCTTTAATATGATGAGTCATATCTGAAATCAATTATTCAGGGATTTTTAATATGTTAAAGAGATCATTTCCAATTTTTCATCATAGTCCCATCATTTATTCACTGGGTTGAAAGATATCTGGCATGAAATTGATCATTAAGAAATTCTGAAGGATTGGAATGATTGCTTAAGTGATATAAAATATTCTATGCAGTCAATTTCAATCTTTTACACTTAACCAAAAGTAATGTGATTTCTTTAGGATTAAGGCAATTTATATTGAAATTGAACACTCTTAGAAGATTTGATTTAGGTTTAAGCTGTTCATTTTCTTTGATTGAATTTTCTTTAACTTTTAAGCAATGGGCATTCAAATATAGTAAATCCTTTTCACTCAAGTATGCATGCTTTTCACACACTAGAATCCCTGGTTACTAAAGATTTACTGATTATCCTACTTCAAGGGGTGAATGAAAACCCTTTTACATGGAAATATACGTTTATCAGACGCCAGTATTTCCAGTTACTCAGTTAACATTTGTTCTTTTGATTTTTATTTAACCCCTTAGAACAGCGATAACATAGCACCTCATGACATACATGGCACTTCACTTTTTGTGAAGGTGTGCAGTTTCTCAGTGTTATGCCATTGCTCTGTCAGAAAATCTTCTTGTAAATGAACATTGAGACTTTTGACACAACTTTACCTTTTATCAGTCTTGAAAGAAGTGTGTAAGATCAATACACAATTGAGCAAAAGTCCATAAAAGAAATCAAATTACTTGAGGAGATCAGTGTATAAAAGAGTGTTGAATGACAGAACATATTATAGCAATTAAGAAATCAATTCTTGTTTTCTTCAGAAAAATTAATGAACATTTCATGTATTAGATATTCATCAACACACTAAATCAATTATGGTTTTGATGAGAGAAAATGGCAATGAAGTCTTTAGCTCCCCTTGAGTTATTGATCTCATCTATTTCTCATCAACAGCAAAGAAGTCCTTCAATGAAAGAATGATTAAGATGATCAAGTGAATTTGATGAGTTAGAAATTTAAAAATGATGGCTTCAAGGATGAATATGAATTTGATAGAATTCAGTGAAAGATTTTATTCACAACTCAGAAGTTTCACAAAAAGCTCACATCACCTTAGCATTTTTCTTGGGCAACCTCACCAACTTGTTCTCAAAAGTCTTCATAACAATTCTGATTCTCTTGAATTCATTTCTCAGACCTTACCTTTGCTTCTCAAGCATTATGCTCCCCCTTAATATGTGCATCACTAAACCATTCAACATTCAATCCAATGACTTCGAATTGGCACTCAATTTTAGAAGGCAATCATTAAAGTGCAAGCATGTTTCAAGATAGACAACATTCACAACACAATTTTTTTTTAAATTTAAAAAAATTGAATGATTCTTATATATGTTAGATCATGGGTACTTGGTGGAGAATTTTCCTCAACACATAATGATAGTTTTCAAACAAGCATAACTTGTCCTTCCACTAATCACTATTGATATACCTCATAATCTTTGCATAAAGAATCAAAAAGTTTTTCAATTTTTATTCCATGTTGCATATTCCAAGTTCTCTTCTTAGAGATGTGAATCTATCTTCAGCCAATGGTTTTGTGAGAATATCTACAATTTTTTTTTTTTCAGTGGGGATGAATTCTAATTCAAGTTTTTGTTTGCAACTTCATCCCTTAGAAAATGATGTCTGATCTCAATGTGTTTTGTTCTAGAGTGTTGAATTGTGTTTTTGGAAAGATTGATTGCACTAGTATTGTCACACATAATAGATGAACATCCAATATCAATATTGTAGTCAATCAATTGACTTTTAATCCACAATACTTGAGCTGCACAACTTCTTGTAGCAACATATCCTGCTTCTGCAGTAGATAGTGCAACCGAGTGTTGCTTTTTGGATGCCCATGTTATCATGCAATTTCCTAAGAATTGACAATATCCACTAGTATGTTGCCCAGCTAGCTAGCCCAGAGGGGGGGTGAATGGGATTCTTAAAAATTATTTAAGACTCAAAACCTGTTCACAAAACAGTCACACAAAACACACTTTGCAGATAGTTAGTGTTAGTGAATTGAAAGATCAAACACACAAAAGCAATCTCACGACACAAAGAATTATCCTGGTTCGGATCTCCTCTCCTTAGGAGTCCTACGTCCAGACCCTGAGCAAAATCTCAGGATTTCACTAACAAGGGTACAATCCCCCTTAAGGACACTACAGCACCCAGCACCCCAGCTAGTCTTCCTTCAACCGAAGGGAACAACACCCTGGATACCCCACCAGGTCTTCCTTCACACCAGAAGGGAACAACACAAAGGAATGTAAACAAGGAGATGATGCCCCAAGATCAAGCTTATAGAACACTGCTTGATCTGAAGCAAGGACTGAGAAGATGAGTTCTACAATCAAGGACTCTTCTCAGACAAAAAGGCTCTCACACAGATGTGAACTTAGCACTGAGAGCAAGAGCTAAAACTAATGAGAGTGTGTGCTTGGCTCTAAGAATGGCTTGCAGGAGGTTGAAGGCGTTGTAGCTTGTTATTATCTAACACTTCCCTTCATGTCGAACTTCATTCTTCTATATATATATATCAACGTTTGAAATTCGAACATTGGAGTGTCCGTGTCTCCATGCATAAGTGTATGTTAGATTGCATGGTACTGTAGAAGCATCCAGTAAGCAGTCTTTTATCCATTTGTTCACGCAAAGAGATAGGATCTTATGTAGTATCCTTTGGCTTCTATTTTGTCCAACGTTGTATGACGAATGTTGTCAGAAACCTGCATACATTAAATGCTAAACAATAGACAGGTAAGCTGTCTCTTGTTGTCAGTCAACGTTAGATTGTTTTTATACAGAAGTAGAAATTTCATTATGTTCTTAAAAAAGATGTTTGCAGAATAAGCATGAGAAAAGAAGATATCGTCTTCATGAATACAGAGATACGTTCAGAGTAATAAATGCACAGACGTTAGAAAGATGTGCGAGAAAGCTTTGACTTTTCAACGCAGTCAAAAGTGAGTCAAATATCAAGTCGTTATATTTGGCTTAAGTGAATCATTATGATTCTATAAGCAAATCGTTATCAACAAGTCATTATAATCAAATCGTTATAGAGTCATAAACAAATCGATGTTCAAGTCGTTATGATGTTATAAGCAGATCGATCTACAAATCCTTATGATGTTATAAGCAAATCGATGTACAAATGGTTATGATGTTATAAGCAAATCGATGTACAAATCGTTGTGATGTTGTAAGCAAATCGATGTATAAATCGTTATGATGTTATAAGCAAATCGATGTACAAATCGTTGTGAGGTTATAAGCAAATCGATGTACAAATCGTTATGATGTTATAAGCAAATCGATGTACAAATCGTTATGATGTTATAAGCAAATCGATGTACAAATCGTTATGATGTTATAAGCAATTCGATGTACAACTCGTTGTGACGTTATAAGCAATTGATGTACAAATTGTTATGATGTTATAAGCAAATCGATGTACAAATTGTTGTGACGACTAAAGGAATCGTTACGAGAGCGAATCGTTACGATGACTAAAGGAATCGTTACGAGAGCGAATCGTTACGATGACTAAAGGAATCGTTACGAGAGCAAGTCGTTACGATGACTAAAGGAATCATTACGAGAGCAAGTCGTTACGATGACTAAAGGAATCGTTACGAGAGTGAATCGTTACGATGACTAAAGGAATCGTTATGAGAGCAAATCGTTGCGATCACTTATCGAATCGTTGTGAGGGCAAATCGTTGCAATCACTTATCGAATATAAAATCTTTATGAATGTAAGGAAATCGTTATATCTTCATAGAAATCGTTATGAACTTAGACAGATATAATGTTTCAAGCTTACATTGTTGTAGAGTGATGAATACTTACATCATGGTTGATTTGCTTATTTACCCTTGGTTTATTTCCTGTGCTTAAAATCTCATAATAAATTGTTAGATTAAACATTTATTATTTTTTTGTTAATCACCAAAATAGATATGTAATTATTTAAATTACATGGGGATAAACTGATCATCAATCTCCCCCTTTTTGGTGATGGCAAAACTTAACAATTAGCAAAGATGATTTGAAATAAGTCTAAGCATTCTTGAAAAAAGAATATAAGGGAAATATTTCAGAAATGCTATATTTCTCCCCCTTCTTGTCATGTAAGCAAAAAGATACAAGAGCTTGAGACAAAGAAGACGAGAAGAGATAAATGAGATAGCACAAAAAAAACTATAGTGGATTAAACTTGAGGGGGTACAGGGAGATAGAAATTTGGAGAATGAAGAGAGGCATGCCGGGAAATAAGTTACCAAGCCTTGATCTCCTGTTCTTCAAAAAGTTGTTGGATGATGCCAGACTCTATAGAGAAGGATGCACCCATCTCAGGACGCATGCGCTCAATATCAAGCTGCCGCTGATCTTCTAAGAAATGGGCATATTGATTCTTATCAAGGGTGAACAGAAAATGGCTTGACTTCCCAAAGCTGGCACGTTGAAGAAGGTGAGCAATGGTAACATGATAGAAGAACTGATGATCCTTCAGGTCCTTCTTTAAGGAAATAAAAGCGGAGTACTGCGCAGCCCATTGCACAAATAGTTCCTGAACTGAATTGATGGAATTCAAGTCTAGAAAAGCTTCAGCAGAGAGAGGTGGCTTGCCTGCTCGGACCAATGAACTGTTCAAGGATTCCAACTAGAGAGCAGATTGATTGTAGTACCTCTCCCAATCAGTGGGAGAGAGCCTTTCACATTCAGACATCAAGGGAGCAAGCACTGAAGAAGATATATGGCCCAGATGATATTTGCGAAAGATAAACCTTTGAAAGGAGGGAAGGCGACCCTGCTTAGCTGAGAGTCTCCCCATGACTCTGGCAAATCTTTCAAAGGCATGAGAGCCAACTGAGGAATCCAAGACCAAGGAGTGTAACTTCGGAAGAAATACTACTTCAGGGATCTGCAGAGTGGTGAAGTCCACTAGGTAAGGGCAATTAATTGGACTTTCAATTCGAAGAATAGCAAGAGCCCCATGGAATTGGCCAAATTGAACTTCAGGTAGCTTATGTAAATACTGGAAATCGTTGTAAAGCTGGAAGCACCTGGTGATTCTGATTTCTTTGAGAATGAAAGGGCCCCAAAGTGCTTGATGATGAATTGTAAACCATTCAGAGAGGGTGAGAGGATGATTCTGGCGAGAGGTGCTGTCTGATCTGGCAAGAAGATACTTGCTCTAGAGAGTCTTATGCCCTTTAGCCCATTGATCTTCAGTCTTGCATTCTGCTAATTGGAAGATTTTGTGTTGGTCGGCTTTGGAGAGGTGGCAGTAGGGAAGTATAATGTTAAGGTGATCAGTAAGATTAAGAAAAGGAATGCCAAACAGGCTGGTGAGAACACATTTTTGGAGATATTCACAGTAAATTGGTCTCCTTCGATTTTCAACAGTGAGGGAGTACCAAAGAGGAGGAAACGAAGGGTTCAGAGGAAAGAGCAAGAGTTTTTGAAATTTTCCTCTTTTTAGAAACAGGACTAGAAGAATCAGTCCTGTGAACATGTGAAGCAACTGCCAGGATTGAGATGAGGGTCATTCGTTCCAACTCATCCTCAAATTTATTTTGAAAAACACTGGCAAGTCGTGGATCAGTTGGAGTAATTGTAATAGATGTAGGTGGAATAGGAGGATAAAGGAATGATTTGGGAGAAAGATTAGTGGACGGCCCGGCTGATGAGGGATCAGATGAAGAAGAGGCTCCAACTGATGAAGACACTGGAGGATCAATAACAACAGAAGGAACAAGAGAAATGGATGTAGAAATGGTAGAGGGCATGATAGGAGATGAATAAGGTTCAAAAGGAAAGGGTGCTTGATAGCCCACGAATGCGTCGTTAAACACCTGACTAACAATCTCAAAATTATCGACCTATACTAAATATTTTGACAATAGTTAAGTGGTGAGACCAAGTTCAATCCACGGGGAAAAAGATTATTAACTTTGAAAATCTTAAGTTTCTTTGATTGGAAAAATATGTGGAGAATTTTAGAATTAAATTCGAAGACTAATTTGATCGAAAAAAATCTAATCGAAGAAGAGAAATTAGAATAGAGAAGTTGAGATAGAAGGAAAGCGATAGAGAAGAGAGAGATGAGAGAGGAGAGAGAGAGAGAGCAAGACTAATTAATAAAAAGTAACTAACATGATCACAATAAAATTTAAGAGTTTCACACAATACAGAAATAAGCTAAACTAATTTACAGATAGAAAGAGGTCGAGAGAGAGAGGTCGAGAGAGAGAGAGAGAGAGAGAGAGAGAGAGAGAGAGAGAGAGAGAGAGAGAGAGAGAGAGAGAGAGAACAAGATAGATGAGAGAGGAGAGAGACAAAAGAGACGAGAGAGCGATAGGAGAGAGGGAGAGAAGGCGAGAGAGAGAGAGAAGGGAGAGCGCTGAGAGAGGAGAGAGAGAGTGTTGAGAGGAGCGAGAGAGAGGGAGGTGCATCGGCTCTCCTCCTCTACGTGCATGCATACACGTAGAGAGGAGGGGGGGAGACGTGGCCGCTGGGTGCGGCCGGGCGGGGCAGCAGAGGCGCCGCGCGTGCGGGCACGGGGCGTAGGCGGCACAGGTGGGGTCGCGCGGCAGGCGGCCTGGTGGCAGCGGCGTGGCGCCAGGCGGGCAGGTGCGCGGGCGGGTTGCCGCGTGGAGGTAGGCGCGGCAGGCAGGGCGCGCAGGGGCACGCGGCAGGGCGGCAGGCACGCGGAGGCTGCTGCGCACGCGCAGGCGCAGGCGGGGGGACGCTGGCGCGGTGTTGGCGGGCCGTACAGGCTGGTGCATGCACGGTAGAGAGAGAGAAAGAAGAAGAGGAAGAAGGAAAGAGGAAGAAGAGGAGGAAGAGAGAAGGGGATGCGCTGGAGAGAGGGAGAAGAGAGAAACAGAGAAGAGAATAATAGAAAGAGTGAGAGAAAGAGAGTTTATAAAGTAGTAGAGGAAAGAGAAGAAGGAGGAGAAATTAAAGGAAAGATATTTTTGAAAAATAGAGGATGTGATTTTAAAAATGAGAAAGAGTTTTTAAAAAGAAAGAGAGAGAGGGAATATTTAAAAATTAAGAGAGGGAATATTTAAAAATTAAGTCTCTCATTATTCTCTCTTTATCCAATTGAATTCATTGGCCCATTTGACACTTCATTTCTTGGCCCATTAATCCTGTAAACACAACACAGAATAGATTTAATCAATTATCATTTTTGTAATAAAGTGACAATGAGTTTGTGTAAAATTAAGGACCATAAGATAATAAAATAACACGATTATCATCAATAATAGCGCAATTATCACACCCCCAACTTACTCATTGCTAGTCCCTTAGCAATGAAAACTAGTGAAAAATTGGGACAAACAAGAGTTCAAAACATCATACTTCATGACAAGAAAGTAAGAATGAGAATGTTTGGTCATAAGTATTTCAAGTTCTAGTCAAGAGTGTCATAGGCAAATATGTCAGTTCATGTCATTAGACAGTTTCTCAAGATACACACAAAATTTCATGACTTTTTGTATAATGTTTGAGCATTAATAAGAGGATGCATGGGCTTTTTACTTATCACTCAAGGATGGTATCAACTCTACACTCCTTAAATTTGATCCTCGAATTACATGTAGCTTTCACTCTACCTAATTCTTTTTTTCATGCTCTTTTTTTTTTTCATTTACATGGTGCTGCACTTCCCTTCATCGTTTGACGCAAACCTCAACTCTTACCTTAGGAGCCACAGGCCCGGTTACTAAGATCAGGGGCATTTTCCATATTTCTTTCTCTTTTTTTTTTTTCACTACTACACACATTTTCACATTTATTTGTAGGCAGGTAGTTTTTTTCCCACGATTGGTCATCAATAGGAATGTAGAATATCAATCAATCAACCTGAATGTTCGGTAAAACTCTCATCATCCATTTGAATAGCTCAAAATAATACTTTACTGTGTTGATGAAATTTCAAATGTATTTTGAGGAAGATGCTAAAAACATAACTAGTTAACTTACCCCTTCAACTCACCACCTTCACAAGTACACACTATGAGTCAAGCTAGAAGTTGAAAAAATTTCTTACATGAAATATGAAGCATGAAGCACAATGTTAGGGACAAAAATTTGAAATACAATTTGTCTCACCCCCCAACTTAAATGACATTGTACACAATGGCATAAAAGTAATGACAATAGAATAAAGCCAATGTAAGTTAAGAAAGGAGAGATGCAACCTGATGATCACATGTGGGTGGTTGCACACTAGCTTTATCAAAGGATAGTGGCCAGCAAACACCTAAGACACAAAATAAAAACGAAATCAATAGAAATCAATTTTCCTAAAAATATTGGGTTGCGTCCCAACAAGCGCTAAGTTTAATGTCTTCAGCCAAAGACATGGGGGTAACAGGGTCACGTAACACCCCCAATCAATTGACGCCAAATTTTTGCTTTGTAGGGCATCACCAGCCATGGTGGGTCAAGTGGGCCAAACTTACCCTTCATATCATTAAATGATAGAGAAATGGGGTATTCAAGATCATATCTTCAATTAAGAAATATTCATTTGGACACTTAAAATCTTTATATGTGCTGAACACATCAATGCAGACTTTATTGTTTTCATCCTTTTCACCCACAACTTCCATTTTCAGATCCTCTTTCATGATAATGAGGTCAGATTGAGTTGGATGCTCAGAGGATTGCTTGAACTCCACAGGCTGACTTGAGTCAGTAGTATGATCAAGAATGAAATGGATATGACTTTCAACACAAGGATGCTTAAAAGGTTCAAGTGTAGTTGACCAATCAGCTAGTGGTAACATGTCCATGAACATGTTGGATTTGCCAAGATCAGGGAGAGGTAAGACTTCCATGTCTTTGTCGACATCAAGAGAGACCCAGTCAATGTGGACTTCAGACAAAATTTTTAATTCTTCTCTTACCCAAGAAGAATGATTGATGATTACACTCACATCTTCTCTGTCATCCACTTGAAACAATGTCACATCAAACTTGGACCTAACATCTAGATGACATTCTTTTTCGTCTCCCCCCAACTTGGGTTCAGCTAACTCACTAGAGCTTTCCTCAAGTATGACATTATGGATGGAGTTTTCTTGATGATTAGTTTCAAGTTGGGCCAAGACTTTGGATTGATTTTCAGTGGCACCCATCTCCTCCTGATTTGACTCATTAATACTATCTCTCATTTTCCAAGTGGGCGTGTCCACAATCATGTTGGACTGAGAAGTTGTGGATGGAATTTGAGAGTCAAATTGTTGGTCACAATCAAGATAATGATGTGCATGATTGTCAATGGGTTGGCATGGTGACTGACTATCTTGCCTCCTTCTGATTTCCATCAGTTGAGTAATCAGGAGGTAAGTTTTGACAAATGATTGCTCTAATTCTTGTTGTTGTTGGGTGAATGTTTGCTCAAAGCCTTGTTGATTATCATGAAATTTTTGCATAATTGCCCAAATTGATCATCAAAGATGCCTGATTGCGAGGGAGATGTATGAGTGGGCCATGGATATGCATGTTGCCCCTCATGATGGCCTTGATCATGAATGCCAATTTACCATTGGACCCAATGTTGAAAGTTGTGGATAGGTGGACTTTGGGCTTGGGCCAAAATAGGTTGATCTTTAAGTGTTAAATATGCCATTACTTCTCCAAGTGGTTGGAAGGGTGTGCCTTCAGGAGCATTTGTTAAGCACACCGGCAGATCAGTACTAAAGAATCCTTCATTGAACCATGAGATGATTTTAGCACCAAGAAAGGGTCCTTGAATTTCCCCTTGTGGTCTTGGTAAGCCAACTCAATTCTGTAGGAGGGACATATTGTTCATCTTTTGGGTAAGGAGTGGAGGTGAAAGGCCTTCAAAAATATTGTGTTTCAGCTTGGGGGAAAGATGGCACATTATGGAACAAATTAGTATGGCGGGCCTGATCTTGGGTAAAATCTGAGAGTTGGGCCACCCCAGGGAATGTACTTTCATAGTGGCTGACAAGAAATGTGTATTTTCAAAGTAGGCTGGGCCACGTTGAATGAGAGATGAAAATTGGTTTGGGCCATGGCCTATATAATGCACTGGGTTGGCCCACATATGATTGTGAATGAGAAAGATGAGACTTTTTCTCTCTTTTTTTATTGTAATTTTAGATTTTTTTTTTAGGCAGAGACAAATCAGTTGCAAACAATTAACCTAAATGACCTAGGGATCTGGGATCTAAAAGTAAGCTTTCTCACAAAGTGACTTAAACCCAACCTAATTAGTCCACTAACATGTATGTCCACTGGCCAGGTAAGAGGTGGGGTAGTGGGAGGCTCCCCCTACTACCGTAGGGACCTAATTAGAGAACCACTTTCCCGCTTAGGCATTTGCCACTTAACCTCTAGCCTTAGACACCAGTTTCCAAAACTAGATAGTGGGCCTAGGTGGACCAAAATCTCATTGTGAACCCTAGGTTCAATGTCTACTGCCTTTTATTGGGCTTGAGAATGCAAAAGATGCAGGAAGTTATGGTTTGTGGTCTAAGGAAGGGTGATCAAATCCCCACCTTATCTTGTTAAGGAAATTGCCCTTAAATTATTTTAGAAATGATGTGCACACCACAAAATCAAGCAAGGGGTTCTCTGCAAGCATGGCAATGCATGATCATGCTTTCAAGAAAGTGAAGATTCTCACCTTGCCTCTAGCAATCTTCGACAAGAAAGGAAACTTTTCAAAAAAGAAACTTACCTAAAGATGAAAGTCTAAATGATGCATGCCCTAAAGATGGAAAGTTTCTAATCTTGACATGACATCTTTTATTGGATTCAAGTGATTGATTTTTTTTTTTTTGGTTTTTTTAATGAATTATCTAAACATGGCAACTAAAAAAAAAGGAAACTCAATCAAGAGGGTTTTAAGGGTACTTACCTTCAACACAATCCCTCGTTCTTTTAGAAAGTAAAACAAATAGAAAGAGTGAGAGAGAGAAGGAAACTCACCTCATATACCTTTTTTCTTATTTTTTTGTGCAATTTTTGGATTTTTTTTTCCAAAATAGCCCCTTTTACTTACAGATCGCCCTTTCAATGACAGATTTCTGACAGATTCTTCAATTTTGCAATTTTCAGAAATTTTCACTTTTTATTTGATACCTACAAAAAGAAAGAAAATATTATCCTGAATATATACAAAAAAACCAAGATTATCAAAACTAAAAATCTAATTCCCCGGCAACGGCGCCAAAAATTGATTGCCCACAAATGCGTCGTTAAACACGTGACTAACAATCTCAAAATTATCGACCTATACTAAATATTTTGACAATAGTTAAGTGGTGAGACTAAGTCGAATCCACGAGGAAAAAGATTATTAACTTTGAAAATCTTAAGTTTCTTCTTTGATTGGAAAATATGTGGAGAATTTTAGAATTAAATTCGAAGACTAATTTGATCGAAAATAAATCTAATCTAAGAAGAGAAATTAGAAAGAGAAGTAGAGATAGAAGGAAAGCGATAGAGAAGAGAGAGATGAGAGAGGAGAGAGAGAGAGCAAGACTAATTAATAAAAAGTAACTAACATGATCACAATAAAATTTAAGAGTTTCACACAATACAGAAATAAACTAAACTAATTTACAGAGAGAGAGAGAGAGAGAGAGAGAGAGAGAGAGAGAGAGAGAGAGAGAGAGAGAGAGAGAGAGAGAGAGAGAGAGAGAGAAGAGAAATGAAAGAGAAGAGGATGAGAAAATAGAGAGAGAATGGAGAGAGAATGAGAAGAGAGAGAGGGCGAGAGAGAGAGAACATGAGAGATGAGAGAGAGAGAGAGACAAAAGAGACGAGAGAGCGATAGGAGAGAGGGAGAGAAGGCGAAAGAGAGAGAAGGGAGAGCGCTGAGAGAGGAGAGAGAGAGCGCTGAGAGGAGAGAGAGCGAGAGAGAGGGAGGCGCACCGGCTCTCCCCTCTACGTGCATGCATGCACGTAGAGAGGAGGGGGGGCGACGTGGCTGCTGGGCGCGGCCTGGCGGGGTAGCAGGGGCGCCGCGCGTGCGGGCGCGGGTGTAGGCGGCGGCAAGCGGGGTCGCGCGGCAGGCGGCCTGGTGGCAGCGGCATGGCGCCAAGCGGGCAGGTGCGCTGGCGGGCGGCCGCGTGGAAGCAGGCGTGGCAGGCAGGGCGCGCAGGGGCACGCGGCAGGCGCTGGTGGGGCGGAGGCTGCTACGCGCGCGCAGGCACGGACGGGCAGACGCTGGCGCGGGTGTTGGCGGGCCGTGCAGGCTGGTGCGTGCGGGGTAGAGAGAGAGAGAAACCAGAAGAGAGAGAGAAAGAAGAAGAGGAAGAAGAAAGAGGAAGAAGAGGAGGAAGAGAGAAGGGGGATGCGCTGGAGAGAGGGAGAAGAGAGAAAGAGAGAAGAGAATAATAGAAAGAGAGAGAGAGAAATAGAGTTTATAAGTAGTAGAGGAAAGAGAAGAAGGAGGAGAAATTAAGGAAAGATATTTTTGAAAAATAGAGGATGGGATTTTAAAAATGAGAAAGAGTTTTTAAAAGGAAAGAGAGAGGGAATATTTAAAAATTAAGTCTTTCATCATTCTCTCTTGATCCAATTGAATTCATGGCCCTTTGACACTTCATTTCTTGGCCCATTAATCCTGCAAACACAACACAGAATAGATTTAATAAATTATCATTTTTGTAATAAAGTGACAATGAGTTTGTGTAAAATTAAGGACCATAAGATAATAAAATAACACGATTATCATCAATAATAGCGTAATTATCAGTGCTGGAGAAGAGATGGTTCTTGGTGCAGGTTGTTTGAAGGTAGGTGGAGCTAGAGGGGCTGTGGAAGAAGAAGGTGGTGAGGGAGGGTCTGGCATTGCAAGAGATGAAGACTCATGGGCTTCGGGAGCAACAACAGACTCAACTATTCTTGGATCCACACCTTCAGAGATCAATGACCCTGGTGGCCTAACCACATCTTCAGATGGCCCTGATGGCCCCAGCTTCTCAATACCACAAGATTCCAATGCATGTATTATATTCTCTTCATTCTGTGGCCCGGATGGTTCTGATGATGCCTCTGCATTTTCTTCTGCTGACCTTGGCCCTGATGGCCCTGCATTACTAACAGGTTCAGCATGAGAGAGATCTGGAGGGGCAGAGGTGGATTGATCCCTTGAAGAGATGAGCTTCTTGACATTGTCAAACTCACCTTCATCCATCTGCATAATTGCTTGAACATTCTGAAATCATCTCTCAAGTTATGAACTTCAGTGGACAAAGTTCCAAGTTCATTTGATACAGACGTTTGGCTGATAGAGATGGACTGAATATCTGATTTTATAGATGAGATGGCTTTGCCTTGCTCAACCAACCTTTTGATGACAGGCTTCAAACAGACTTTCTGTTGCTTCTTCTTTGACCTTCGATGAGCTACTCGCTTCCCCTTTGTACTTGCCTTTGCAATGGGCTCCATAAAATCAACATGTTCCTCAGAGAATTAATTATTGTTAGAAATATTTTCATTGTGCTCCCCCCGACGTGCTCTATCTTTCTCGGATGATTGCTCCCCCTGAGCAGGAGCATCTTCCATTTGATCTCCTTCAATAATGATTTCTTGCCCCCCCCTGAATGGGAGCTTCCCCTTCGATTATTTTCTCAGTATGGCCTGGAGCCACAATTTCTGCTACTGAATCACCACCAATTTCTGACTCCTCCTGAGTACTTTGGATTGAGTCTAGCACATCCCTGAGTATAGAGGTTACTCGGGAAGAAGGAGGAGTATCCTCCAAATTATGGCCAACAGGCTCGATATCCTCAGGAGGGATATCCTCAATTCTGCTGCTGGATAAAGCTGCTGCTGTTGCTGGTTCTGCTTCCACAGAAGGTGTTGCTGCTACTTCTAGTTCTGCTGCTACTTGAATTTCTTCTACATCTGGAATTGTAGGAACTACGCCAACTGCTTCCTGACCTTCTTGGGCTTCGCCAATGGTGGCTTCACCCTCAGCCACAGAAGTCTTAGTCCAAACCCCATTGACAACTGAAAAACCACTTTTTCTCAAATTTCTAGACCAGATAGCTTTGCCCATCTTCTCAGACACATCTCCCACCACACTGATGCCATATTGTTGAAATATCTTGGTGAGCAGATAAGCATAAGGTAGAGAAACGTTTAGCTTACTCTTTGTATCCCATACTTGCGCGCTTGCAAACTTCATCCTTTCAATCATGATCTCTGTAGTGTTAATTTCTTGGTTCTGGACAGCCCAAACATCAGGTCGGAATCCGCCTTTGTGCAAGTGGAGAAGGTGGCACTCCTTGGGACTACTATTTGACAAACAATGAAATGCAATAAGCGATTGAAAGCATTCAACTGGTTGATGTCTAGCTTTCCATCCTTCAATCTGTATTCGGGACCAACAATCCCTAGACCTTTTGCCTGGATATCCACAGTATGAACTCCACTGTGTCCGGAGGTAGTCACATCGAAGAGAGATGCTAATAGGGCTTGTGTGACCCTAATTTGAGTTCCCTTGACCATGGAAGTCAGGGTTCCGCCTTCCTCTATTTTCAGACAAACTTAGAAGGCTTTCACAAGATCTGGATAACTTACTTCTGATAGGGTGGCTATCTTTGTCCACTTTAATCTGCCCAAAGCTGTGACGATACTATCCATTCCATTCTTCTGCAGGTCTGCCACATCTACTACTTTGTGGCCGCATAGCTTGGTCTTTACTGAAGCAAATCTTTCCTGCTGCTCGGCGGTAAGAAATGCAGCTCCATAGCCCCCGACGCTGCCGGAGACACCAGAAGAGGCCATGGTTTTGGATGGGAAGAGTTTCTGGATGATCGAAATGGAGAAAGGAGTAGAACCCCTCAAGAAATTTTTCGCGGGAAAGAGGTGGATGCTTGAAATTTCAGAGAGTCGATGCCGGAGTTGATAGGGTATCGCCTCAGGCAGAAGGAAGAAGATGATGAAGAGATGTGAATCGTTGCCGCACAGATTTCGGGATATAAAGGAAAACCAAAAGAATGACTTTTAGAATTTAGAGACGCCATAATGGCAGAAACCGACAAAACTGACTAGTTCGATAAGAATAAACTCTTATAAAATATCGAACTGTCATGACAAACTAAAGGGATTAGCAATAATTAGAATTTTGCTCAAATCTTTGAGAGGGAAATATATTTCAAATTCTGAAAATTAATATTTCAGTTTTAACAGATACATCTTTCACAATTTACACATACCTAATTCCCTTCTAAGAGAAGTAAATCTCTCTTCAGGTAAGCCTTTGTGAAGATGTCTGCTAACTGATTGTTTGTATCAATAAATGAATATTTATGTTCCCATTTGCTACATGATCATGAATAAAATGATATCTAACCAATGTGTTAGTCCTTGAGTGCTGTACTGGATTCTTGGTTAAATTTATAGCACTGGTGTTGTCACATAATAGTGGAATTATCTTGATGTGTAGCCCATAATCCTCAAGTTGTTGCTTGATCCATAGGAGTTGTGTACAGTAACTTCCAGCAACTACGTACTCAGCTTCAGCTGTTGATAGTGCTACTGAATTTTTTTCTTGGAGGACCATGCTATCAGACATCATGCAAGGAATTGACAACAACTACTGGTACTTTTTCTATCTATTTTGCATCCAGTGTAGTCAGCATCAGAGTATCCTACTAAGTTAATTTCACATGATTTTGGATACCAAAGACCTAAGTCATGAGTTTTAACTAAATATCTAAAAATTCTTTTTACTGAGATTAGATGAGATTCTCTAGGATCTGCCTGATACCTAGCACACATGCATACACTAAATAAAATATCAGGTCTACTAGCAGTTAAGTATAGTAGGGATCCTATCATACCTCTATAGATTTTTGATCTACATTCTTACCATCTTTGTCACTGTCCATTCTTATTGATGTGCTCATAGGTGTTGTCAGTAGCTTGACATTATCAAATCCGAACTTCCTTAAGAGTTCCTTGGTGTACTTGGCTTGGCAGACGTGAGTCCCTTCCTTTCCTTGTTTGATTTGCAATCCAAGGAAGTAGTTGAGCTCTCCCATCATGCTCATCTCGAATTCTCCCTGCATAGCTTCTCAAAGTACTTGCAAAGAGATTCATCAGTGGAGCCAAATATTATGTCATCAACATAAATTTGAACAAGTAATATATGCTTGACCTTAGACTTGATAAATAGTGTACTATCTACTTGACCCCTAATGAAACCATGGTCTAATAGAAATGAGCTAAGCCTTTCATACCAGGCTCTAGGTGCTTGTTTTAAACCATATAAAGCTTTGTGTAATTTAAAACAGATTAAAATTCTATGTCATCAAAACCCAGAGGTTGTTCTACATAGACTTCCTCTTTAATAAAACCATTTAGAAATGTAGACTTTACATCCATTTGAAATAATTTCAAATCTAGTGCAGATGCATATGCAAGTAAAATTCTAATAGCCTCAAGTCTAGCTATAGGGGCATAGGTTTCATCGAAATCTATGCCTTCCTCTTGGGAATAGCCTTGAGCTACCAATCTAGCCTTGTTTCTCGTGATCACACCAGCTTCATCCAATTTATTTCTAACACCCATTTGGGCCAATCACTGGATGATCTGATGGTCTAGGAACAAGTGACCAAACCTGATTTCTCTTGAACTGATTTAGTTCATCTTGCATGGCATCCAAGATTCATCAGTAAGAGCTTCATTGACTGTCCTAGGCTCTATTTGTGAAACAAATGCTAGGTAATCACAGGGATTACATTACCTCTTGTTCTTACCCCTACAGTTGGATCACCAATGATGTTTTCAGGTGTCTTTCCTATATCTCCATTCCTTTGGAAGATTTTCATGATCAATGTCCTTTTGCTGCAGGTCTTCCAGAGGTGGATCTTCCTTGTCCTCAATTGTTGTGTTCTTTAATTTCTTGGACAAATCATCTGTATCATCATTGTCACTATCTTCTTCCTTTCTCAAGGAGGGTTAGTCTCATGAAAAATAATGTGCATAGTTTGCTTAATTAATAGTGTATGCTTATTAAATACCCTATAACCTTTAGGTTTAGAAGCATACCCCATGAAGATGCCTTCATCTGATTTGGCATCTAACTTACCAATATTTCTTTTGCCATTATTGTGGATGAAACATAGACATCCAAATGTCTTGAAGTGACTGATCTTTGGCTTCTTTCTCTTGTATAACTCATAAGCTGTCTTCTTTATATTGGCTTGATCATCACCCTGTTGATAATATAACTTGCTGTGTTTACTGCTTCAGCCCAAAAATATCTTGGTAAATCATATTCTGACAACATTGTCGTTGCCATGTCCAATAAAGTTCTATTTTTACTCTCAGCAACTCCATTTTGCTGCGGTGTCCTTGGTGCTGAGAAATTGTGCTCAATTCCCTCATCTTCACAGAACCTTGCAAACCTCTCATTTTGGAATTCTCCTCCATGATCTGAACGGATTCCAATGATGCTGAACTTCTTGTCTTTATGAACCTTCTTGCTGAAGCTTACAAAACTGTCAAATGTGTCATCTTTGTGTTCCAGGAATGAGACCCATGTGAATCTGGAATAGTCATCTACTATAATGAATCCAAAATTCTTTCCTCCAAGACTCGTGGTCCTCATTGTTCTAAATAAGTCCATATGAAGGAGCTCTAAGGGTTTAGAGGTGGTTACCACAGTTTTTGACTTGAAGGATGTACGACCCCCTTTATACCGGTACGATTATACCAATCCCCATCGGTACAAAGATCATCGTCATAGTGGGATAGTAACCCAACACTAAACGATAAGGTTGATATGTCCATGAATAATAAAAGAGTACAATGGAATTAAAAGAAATATTATACTTCATTCCATCATCACCACATATTCCACAGTCTATATAGTAAAAGAAAATACTAGAGTCCACATTTTTACAACTTGAAAAGAACTACATTGTCCACACATTTCCATATGAATAACATTATTCAAACTATAATTTAAAGCAACTACCAAAAATAAAATCTCCTCAAGTGCTATTGTTGGGTTGAGTGTGTTTTGGAATTTCCTAAAGTTGTATTTTAATGATAACCAATGAACATCACTCATACTTTGATTTTGATGATGACATATTGTGATTTTAATGATGATATGTTGAACATGTTATACATTCTATACATATCACAATAATGCTTAAACAACATGTTCTTGATGTTTATATTTCATATTTTAATGATAATATCTTGTACTAATCATTTATGTGTTAAATTGCAGGTGTATATAGATTTTGTCATGGTAGTGTCGACACACCCATTGATGGTGTCGACACTGGATTAGAGTCCCTGAAGCTTTTTCATGAAAACAAGGTCAAGTGTGTCGACACAGTCCCTGGTAGTGTCGACACTAGACCCAGTCTCCAGAAGACCCAGTTGCCTGACTAGGACAGTGTGTCGACACAGCCAGTGGCAGTGTCGACAGTAGTCTCAGCTCCCAGAAGACCAGTTTTACGCAAATGGGACAGTGTGTCCACACACTTAGTGGTAGTGTCGACACACTCCGGCTGAATTTTCATCTTAAGATCCATCTGGACACGTGGCCTCCTAGGGATCAATGAGATTGGTCTTGGATCATGTGCCCACGTACCCTAAGACTTTTTATGGACATATGGGGCTATAGATACCCATATGTTTGGCACTCCAAAGCATTCCACGCAAGACAAAGCCCAGATCATTCTGGAAGAAGGGAAGAAGAGCGGGAAAAAGACATCTGCGTCCAGAGGAGCAGAGCAGCGCCGCCAAGGGAAGAAGAAGGAGAGAAGAAGGATAATAAGAAGGAGAAGAAGAAGGAGGAGCTCGTAATTGCAGCAGTGCTGATCCATAAGGAGATCCAGCCGAGTCTATATTTGGTCAGAGTGTTAAATTCTCTGGGGAATCTATGTATGTGTTCTACACAGATCTCCCAATTCTATTTGTCTCTACCATTTCTATTGTACTGAGATAGATCGTGCTAGAGGATCTATTCTCTAATTGTGCTTGTTCTAGCAGAACTTGGATCTATTGTGATTCAGAGGTTTGAGTACTTTGTACTCTGGTTTGGAGCCATTGTGCTCTGGTGCTTGAGCCGTGGTGCTCAAGGGCTTGTGAATTTTCTGAATTCACAAGTGGTCTATGGAGTAGGTTGTCGTGCCTATCTCCTGGGTTCTTTGAGTCATTGCACTCAAGAGGTCAGAGTCGTCGTGCTCTAGTTTGTACTGCACTTGTGCTAGTGGTTCCTCCGTTGTGACGAGGTGGACGTAGGAGACACAAGTTGTGTTCTCCGAACCACCTTAAAATCTTCAGTGCACTGTGGTTTGATGTGTGGTTTGCTGTACTTATTCACTATTCTCACACACCACACTTGGGTCTGATCGAATTGTGTGTTTTACTTATTTTAATTCCACTGCTATACACACAATTTCGTAGTTCTTTTATCAAAGTCACCTATCTGATCCCCAACAATTGGTACCAGAGTGGGTCAGAGTCAATTCTATACTCTGAGGTGCTTTGGTGAATTTTCTATATTTCATATTTTGATCACTTTGCTCAAATTGCTGTGTGTTTTGGTTTGATTGTCTTTGTCATGGACTCTAGAGGTTTTGTTACTGAAGGTCATTCAATCAATATGCCTCCATTTTTTGATGGTACTGACTATCCTTATTGGAAGAATAGGATGATGTTTTTTCTTAGAGCATAGAACTATGAAGTATGGAGAATTGTTGAAAAAGGACCAATTGAAGTCACTGGAGATGAAGATCAATGGACCAGGGAGCAGATCAGAAGGGTCACCCTGAATTACAGTGCCATGAACATGCTGCAATGTGCCATCCATCCGAAGGAGTATTCCAGAATCTCTATGTGTAAGTCTGCCAAGGAGATGTGGGATAAATTAGAATTGCTTTATGAGGGCACATCTCAGGTCAGGGGGACTATGGCTAACATGTTAGTTTCTGGTTATGAGTTGTTTATCATGAAATCTAATGAAACTATATCTGAGATGTTTGCTAGGTTCATGGTTATTATAAATGGACTTTGAGCCTTGGGTAAGGAATACTCAAATGAAGAATTGGTAAGAAAAATCTTGCATTCCTTATCTCCTGTATGGCACACTAAAGCAACTGTCATTGAAGATTCAAAGGATTTATCCAAAATCACATTGGATGAACTCATTGGATCATTAATGACATATGAGTTAAACCTTAAGAGATCAGAAGAACACATGCTAAAAACAAAAACCATTGCTCTTAAGCTTCATCAAGTAATAAAGGAAAATCTAAAGAAAATTCTGAGCCTGAAAAATCTAAATCTGATCATGATGATCTTGCTTTCATCACTAGACAATTTAAGGCATTTCTGAAATCAAACAAGAAGAATTTTGGTAATAAGAAAAATGCCATGTCTAGTAAAAAGAAACATTTCTCTCATGTTGATCATAAGAAAACTGGTGAAATTCCTGTGTGTTATAGGTGTAACAAATCTATACATATGAAGGCTGATTGTCCAGAAGGTAAGAAGGAAAAGCACATAAACCACAAGAAGGGGTTCCACAAAAAGAAGAACAAGGCCATGGTGGCTACATGGTCAGATGATGAAAGCTCAGACTGTAATGAAGAATCCTCAAGTTCAGAAGGGAATGAAATCTGCTTCATGGCTGGAAGCAGCGAAGAACAGGTAGATATATCCTTTGAACTATTTACCATTGAAGATTGGCAAGAAGCATATGGTAATTTAGTTGAAAATCTTTCTGATGTTAGAAAAGAAAATAAATTTTTGAAAAGAAAAATTGAAAGCATTCTTCATGATACTTCATCATCTGAAAATATTTTTGAATTGGAAGCTCAAATTTCAGATCAAATCAAAGAAAATGATGAACTGTTGATTTTTGTTGATAATCTCAAATTGAAAATTCAAAAACTGAACAAAGAACTCATCAATTCTATCAAGAAATTTGAAGAAAAAGAAAATGAAAATCATGAAAATTTGAATCAAATTGAAAAACTCATCTTTGCATTAAAGAAAAAGAAGATATCATCAAGAACTTCACTCAAGGGAAAGACAATTGAATGCTCTACTTGGAGTTAATATGAATTCAAACAAATTTGGTTTAGGTTTTGAATCACAAAATTTAAAGAAAACTGAATCATCTTCAAAGCAAACAAAACCATCAAAATCTCCTTTAATAAAATTTGTCAAGACAAGTTCATCTGAAAACAAAGGAAAAATACAAAAACAGAAGGAACCTGAGAGGTCGACACACACTCTGCACAGGTTGACCTATCCCAGTCAGAGGTTGACACAAACCATGCATGGGTCAACCTACCCTTCTCATAAAAATCACAAAAACTTCAAACCAATCAATAATCATCTTTCTCATGGCAATTGGAATGTTTTCTCATCTTACAATTCAAGATGGAATATGTCTTGGAATCAAAGGTACAATGGTACCCAATGGTTCAATCCTTATTTCTATCATTCATCTTTTCTTGCATATCAACAACAATACATGCCAAGTTTTTCACAGTGGAACAAATCAACGAAGAGGTATAATGTTCAGAAAATTGAAAAATAAAAAGTTGAATCTTTTGTTTTAAAAAACACTGTGAAGAAAAATACACAAATTTGGGTTAGAAAGGATTTGTTATCTCTTCTCACTCAGGATGTTGGTACCAATCTCATGTGGGTACCAAAAACTTTTCTTGTCTAATTTGTTATGTGCAGGAAAGCCGTGCATCCAATTCCAACAACATCTGGATTCTTGACAGTGGATGCTCACGGCACATGACAGGAGACAGAAATAAATTTTCATGCTTGATTGAAAAGGAAGGTGGATCAGTCATCTTTGGAGGTAAGAATAGAGGAAATATAATTGGCAAAGGAAAAATTGGTAAGTCTTGCATTACCTTAAGTGATGATGTTTGTTTAGTTGAGGGTTTGAATTACAACTTGCTTAGCATTAGTCAATTGTGTGACAATGGTCACAAGATTCTTTTTGAACATGATTCATGCAAAATAATTGACTCCTCTTCTGAGAAAATTAAATTGATTGGAAAAAGAGAAAATAATGTCTACATGATTGATTTGTGTGATAATCCTCTTTAAATGTTTGCTTGATTGGAAATAAAAATGACACTGCTTGGTTGTGGCACAAAAGGTTGGGTCATGCAAGTTTCACAACCATTAGTAAACTCATAAGAATGAATCTTGTAAAAGGTCTTCCTGAATCTTTCCCAGTCATTGACAATTCTGTTTGTGGGATATGTGCTCAAGGAAAACAAACAAGAAAATCTTTTAAAGTGTTCAATGAAGTACTTTCATCTAAACCACTTGAGTTGCTTCATATGGATCTTTTTGGTCCAACCAGAACACAAAGTCTCAGTGGTAATAGATATGGCTTTGTGATCATTGATGACTTTACAAGATATACTTGGGTCTTATTCTTATCCCATAAAAGTGATGCATGTTTAGAATTCAGGAGATTTTACAATTCTGTCTTAGTGGGTTTATCTTTCAAACTGAATTCTATTTCGACAGATCATGGGGGTGAATTTGAAAATAAATCATTTTCTGATCTCTGTACTGAACTGAAAATTCTCCATAAGTTTTCTTCCCCTAGAACTCCAGAACAAAATGGAGTTGTAAAAAAAAAAAATAGAACTCTTGTGGAAATGGCCAGAACTATACTCATTGAAAGTAAACTGTTTAAATCTTTTTGGGCATAAGCTGTAAATACAGCTAATTTCATTTTGAATAGAGCATTGGTAAGACCAAAGATCAGAAAAACCCCTTATGAGTTGTTCAAAAATAAAAAGCCAAGTGTGTCATATTTCAAAATTTTTGGTTGCAAATATTTTGTTCACAATAACAACAAAGAAAATCTTGATAATTTGATGCAAAAAGTTTTGAATCAATCTTCTTAGGTTATTCTGAAACTTCAAGAGCTTACAGAGTTTATATTTTGAAAAATAAGACTGTGGAAGAATCTCCACATGTCATTTTTGATGAAAACTTCCAAAAGATTGTCATTCCTACTTTGTGCAGAATCCATTATGTGATGATGAGGATGATTTTCTTGAACATCCATCTACAAATCTTGAAGAGCAAGAAGTACCAAATGCACATGAGGTTCTTAAATTGCCAACTTCAAGTGATTTAGGTAATCATGTTCCTAAAAATCATGCAAACCCTGAGGTAATTTCTGAACCCAGATTTTTAAGAGACCATCCACTTAAAAGCATTGTTGGTAATTTGCAAGATGGAATAAGAACCAGATCATCTTTCCATTCTGTCATAGTTGAAGATTCTTTGGCACTACTTTCCCAAATAGAACCAAAAATATTAATGAAACTTTATCTTGTGAAAACTGGATAAATGCTATGCATAAAGAGCTTCATCAATTTGAAAGAAATCAAGTTTGAGATTTAGTACCAAAACCTTCAGATTTACTTCTGTCATTGGAACTAGATGGATTTTTAGAAATAAATTGAATGAATCTGGTCAAATTGTTAGAAATAAAGCTAGACTTGTTGCTCAGGGTATAACCAAGAACTTGATATTGATTTTGAAGAGTCTTATGCCCCTGTAGCAAGACTTAAAGCTGTTCGAATATGCCTTGCTTTTGCAGCTTCTTTGAAATTCAAAGTCTTTCAAATGGATGTCAAGAGTGCTTTCTTGAATGGTTTATAAAAGAAAATGTCTTTGTCAAACAACCCCCTGGTTTTTAAAATGAAAAATTTCTCAATCATGTTTTTAAACTCAATAAGGCTCTATATGGTCTCAAGCAAGCTCCAAGAGCTTGGTATGACCGGTTGAGCTCCTTTCTTGTAAATAAAGGTTACATAAGAGAAAAGATTGATCAAATATTGTTTACAAAAATGCAAAAAATCATTTCATTGCTGTTCAAGTTTATGTTGATGATATCATTTTTGGATCAACATATAATTCTTTGTGCAATGAGTTTGCCCATCTTATGCAATCTGAATTTGAAATGAGTCTCATGGGTGAACTTACATTCTTTTTAGGTCTGCAAGTACATCAAACTGCTGAAGGAATTTTTCTGAGTCAAACAAAATATGTCAAGAAACTGCTCAAGAGGTTTGACTTCCAAAACATCAAGCCATCCAACACACCAATGGCCACAAGTGTAAGACTTGAGAGTGATACTTCTGGTAAGCCTGTTAATGCTACACTTTACAGAGGTATGATTGGATCTCTTCTTTATTTAACTACCTCTAGGCCAGATATTCAATTTAGTGTATGCATGTGTGCAAGATTTCAAGCAAATTCTAAAGATAGTCACATGTCTGCTGTTAAAAGAATTTTCAAATATCTTCTTTCTTCATGCGATTTGGGTCTTTGGTATCCTACTGGATGTAAAATGGACTTGATTGCATATAGTGATGCTAATTATGCCGGGTGCAAACTTGATAGAAAAAGCACTAGTGGGTTGTGTTTATATCTAGGAGGGTGTCTTATTTCTTGGGCTTCCAAAAAGCAACATTCTGTAGATCTTTCAACTGCAGAAGCTGAGTATGTAGTCGCTGGTAGCTATGGTACCCAAGTCCTTTGGGTCATACATCAACTTCTAGATTATAATCACACATTAGGTTGCATTCCCATTCTTTATGACAACACAAGTGCTATAAATCTACCCAAAAATCCTATTCAATATTCCGGCACAAAACACATTGACATTCGACATCATTTCCTTCGAGATGAAGTCTCAAAGAATCCTTTTGAACTCCACTTCATTGACATAGAAAAACAAATCGCAGACATTTTCACTAAGCCTCTTGCAGAACCTAGATTCACTTCTCTTAGAAGGGAACTTGCTTTATGCAAGTTTTCACATGTCTGAAATCTTCATCTCATTTCTTTGTGCAAATAAAAGCCATTCCTTCTTGAAAAGAACTTCATACCTCTTAATTGCACTGGAACTCTTGGTATATCAAATAGTGATTTGAAGAAAGGCAAATCAGGTTTGTCTAGACACTTTCATTATGCGTGAGTATATGTCTCCGCCAAGTATCAAGATCCCTTTATGCAATTGTTGAGGGGGAGTATTTGTTGAGGGGGAGTCATTGTCTATTCTCACTAATTTTTTTCTTGACATTTGTTGTCTATTTTAAACCCCAAAGTCATCAGAATTTTTGAGTCCTTGTGCTATTTTCTTATGAGAGAATTAAAACGTTGTAACTAAACTCATTGTGCATTTAGTTTAATTTCAAAGATTTACTGTTATCTTAAGGTTGTGCAATCTTAATATTGAATGTTTTTAAAATGACTTGCAAAACACTTGTAGGCACATGAGTGGCTTTATTATTTACATATGCATGTTTAAGCTTCATTTTTACCACATGTTAAGAATAATTTTTCTAAATTCATAGTCATGACTTTTCTGGTCAAAGCAAACATATTCCTGCAAAACATTAAAAGAAAATGATCAACAATCTGGAAAGATACAGACAGAGCAATGCAAATTCTTGAACCACTGAGTAACCGGGTCATTTCACCTAAAAAGTGATTTGTTTCGTGTCAAAAAGTGGAAATCAAAGTTTTTAACTCTGTATAAGATAATGAAAGTTAAACCACTGAGTAATCTGGAGATCTTGCATCTAATCAATGTGATCTCTTGCACTGAAAAGTGAGATTTAACTAATTTATTCTTGTATTCTTTCCCAGTTAAAAATGAAAGAAAATCAAATTGACAGGATGGAAAAGCTTAAGACCTTCATAAAGTTCATGTGTACTGAGTTTAGACCTATTATTCTACATTGTATTAAACATAAAGCTCCTAACATCCTTGTTAAATATTTCTGCTCATTCATATAGGTCACTTTTCCTCACATTTGCATCATTATTTTAACCACATTCAGATCATTATACTTTTCTATACTTTGTGTTGAGTGTGTCTTTGTGATTAAATTTTATTGCACAATACAAAGAACACAATAATTTCTCTCATATGTAAATATCACTCTGCCTCATTTATTTTGATCATTTCTGACCATTCATTTCTAACATTTTATTTCTTGATCTCTTACAATCTTTGTTTCTCTCTCTTATCTATCTTTTTGATGGTGTCAAAAAGGGGGAGAAAGTTCCTTAAAGGACGAGAAAATAAAAGTTTCTAGAGGGAGAAAGTTCTTTATGGGGAGTAAGTTCAAAGGGTGTATATGGTCAAGGGGAGTTGTTGCAGTTAAGGAAGTTAGGTTATTGGGAGATTGTGCATATGTTTTGCCATCATCAAAAAGGGGGAGAGTGTTGGGTTGAGTGTGTTTTGGAATTTCCTAAAGTTGTATTTTAATGATAACCAATGAACATCACTCATACTTTGATTTTGATGATGACATATTGTGATTTTGATGATGATATGTTGAACATGTTATACATTCTATACATATCACAATAATGCTTAAACAACATGTTCTTGATGTTTAATATTTCATATTTTAATGATAATATTTTATACTAATCATTTATGTGTTAAATTTGCAGGTGTATACAGATTTTGTCATGGTAGTGTCGACACACCCATTGATGGTGTCAACATTGGGTCAGAGTCCCTGAAGCTTTTTCATGAAAACAGGGTCAAGTGTGTCGACACAGTCCCTGGTAGTTTTGACACTAGACCCAGTCTCCAGAAGACCTAGTTGCCTGACTGGGACAGTGTGTCGACACAGCCAGTGGCAGTGTCGACAGTAGTCTCAGCTCCCAGAAGACCATTTTTGTGCAAATGGGACAGTGTGTCGACACACTCAGTGGTAGTGTCGACACACTCCGGCTGAATTTTCATCTTAAGATCCATCTGGACACGTGGCCTCCTAGGGATCAATGGGATTGGTCTTGGATCATGTGTCCATGTACCCTAAGGCTTCTTATGGACATATGGGGCTATAAATACCCATGTGTTTGGCACTCCAAAGCATCCCATGCAAGACAAAGCCCAGAGCATTCTGGAAGAAGGGAAGAAGAGCGGGAAAAAGGCATCTGCGTCCAGAGGAGCAGAGCAGCGCCGCCAAGGGAAGAAGAAGGAGAAGAAGAAGGAGAAGAAGAGGAGGAGCTCATAATTGCAGTAGTGTTGATCCAGAAGGAGATCCAGCCGAGTCTGTATTTGGTCAGACTGTTAAATTCTTTGGGGAATATGTGTATGTGTTCTACACAGATCTCCCAATTCTATTTGTCTCTACCATTTCTATTGTACTGAGATAGATCGTGCTAGAGGATCTATTCTCTAAGTGTGCTTGTTCTAGCAGAACTTGGATCTATTGTGATCCAGAGGTTTGAGTACTTTGTACTCTGGTTTGGAGCCGTTGTGCTCTGGTGCTTGAGCCGTGGTGCTCAAGGGCTTGTGAATTTGCTGAATTCACAAGTGGTCTGTGAAGTAGGTTGTCGTGCCTATCTCCTGGTTTTCTTTGAGTCGTTGCACTCAAAGAGGTCAGAGTCGTCGTGCTCTAGTTTGTACTACACTTGTGCTAGTGGTTCCTCCGTTATGAGGAGGTGGACGTAGGAGACACAAGTTGTGTTCTCCGAACCACCTTAAAATCTTCAGTGCACTGTGGTTTGATGTGTGGTTTGCTGTACTTATTCACTATTCTCACACACCACACTTGGGTCTGATCGAATTGTGTGTTTTACTTATTTTAATTTCGCTGCTATATACACAATTTCGTAGTTCTTTTATCAAAGTCACCTATCCGATCCCCAACAGCTATTCCTTG